>LPNX011077492.1:0-23710 GCA_001517045.1 Pseudotsuga menziesii | reverse complement strand
TATATATATAGGGTAAGTTTATCTCATTGAAGGAGCTCGGTTCTAGAGTATAACTAATGGTATGATGAAAGTTGAATGAATACCATCATGCATCAAATTTGTTTTTTTAACAGAAACTGAGAAATTTTTGATTGATTAAAAAAGGTTGTTGCCCAGCCAGGCGTACAAAGAGGAATTCTGAAACAGAAGGCTGATGACCTCTATTAGAGCAGTCAGCCTTCTTAACAGTGCTTTGAAAGGTGAATCCCAAATTTTTCTGATGCTATTTCGAGAAAATGACTGCTTGCAGGAGTAGACTCTCACGAATTGTGAGCAAAGAAGAATACAGAAACAAAACATTAAACAGGCGGAGAGGAGTGCCCCTTAATGAAAGGATCCAATTTATTCTGAGATCCCGCATTGATGTTTGAGGCTGCTTCCTTTTCTCTTCGTTCTTTATTTGTTTTTCGCCCTCTGGTGAGGGGAGGAGAAGGGGCTGAAAAGTCTTCGGAGTCGGAGGTTCCCTCTGGCAAAGGGATCAAGGATGTCGGTCATGCCTGAACTGGAGTCTCGCGAATCAACACGCTGGGTGAACCTGGAGAGGCTGGTTTTGGAGAAACTTGTTCAGCTACCGCCGAGAAGCTAAAGGGGCCAGAGTTTCCTTGATCCTAGACAGCTGCAACTTCAGGTTCTTGTGCTTCATCTTCTTGAAGTACTGCAAAACTATTTTTGTTTTCTGGCCATGGAACCTCTGCAGGAGGATTTTGCTGAGACGCGTGAGGCTCCTTTCGTCGGGGAGGATGGCGACGATTAGAAACCGTCTGGAACTCTGTATCGTTGGAAGTTGGGGGATTTGCTGGTTTCTATGGTTCTGCAAGCTTGGGGCAGCTTTTAGTGAAGTGGCCGTATACATGACAGAAGTTTCATTTAAAGGGGATCTACTCATAATCCATTTCTTGAATGTGGCTCCATTCTCCTAAAGTGAGCTTTAGGGCCTTCGGAAGCCCTTTCTCTAGATTCACCTCTACGCAGATACGGGCACATCTGTATTGACTCCCTTTTGGTTCTGCAGTATCTAGATAGCGGCCTAGCTTATTACCAATGTCAATCAGAGTACTTTTCCCCCAAATATGAAGAGGAAGGTTAGGGAGTCTTACCCAGACTGGAGCGGCAGTGATCTATGTTTCTGGGTTGAACCCCAGAGACCAAGGGGCTAAGAACAGACCTCTCAAGCCCATGAAGAAAGGGCCCAAACGGAAGACAAGATCTCTTTATTCTTTATTTGAGAACAGGAATACAAAAAACCCTCGACCGGCTGCAAAGAGAGAGACCTGATCTTGCAGCAGAGGGTTCCAATGTTCTGCAATCCAGATCTCCATCGCCTTAGGGCTGGGCCACAACCCTGTGAACTTGCCAATGAGGGATTGCTCAAAGAGGGTGAGAGCTTTCTGGCATGGATCCGAAGGAGAGAGCTCTAAAGAAGGGATTTCGTCCATCTTTTTCATGAACTTGGAAGAAGAATGAGAGGCTGTCTGAGGAGCGACAACTTGTACAAGGGCCTTGAAGGTGGTGAGCTAGGAATGAGAGCCCATTTCCTGAGAGAACTCCACGCTGAAGAAAACCTGAAGAAACGGCAACAAAATCCCACGCTGAAAAATAAAAAACGGCAGCAAACCCCGCGCTGAGGATGAGCCCGAGCTGAGGACGAGGAGAAGCCTATGATCCAGCCAAGATCGGCTCTGCGCAGGAGAGGAGGCGGTGTCTAGGGAAACCCTAGCCGCGGATGAAGAGCCGCTCCACCATTCCGTTCCACTGGATCCCCCATCATGCATCAATTTTATACCTAGAATAGTTTATGATTATGCACCCATATAAGCTTAGTTTAGTTTGAATATATGTTTAAAAATGATACATATGTTATTCAATGACCCTACATGCAAAGGATAGATTTGTTTAATTATAGTTAGCATCTATCGCAATTAAAATAGTGAAAATAAATTCTAGAACTTAGGAAAGTTCGAGATGTTTTCATAATGACTGTTCATAGATAAAAATTTAAAGTCAATTGCTTTCGGATTTCAAATCTTAACAACAACTAAAAACATGAACTATAGTTATCATAAATATGATAAATTGCTACGATAAATAATCACACGATCAACGCAAATGCTATCAAGGATTTTAGTGTTTGCATTAAGCCTATGAATTATTACATATCATTATTTCAGACAAATCAAAAGAGTCTAAGGGTAATTTTCCCTAACTTACTCTTAGTCTTCAAAACTTTAGTTACTTACACCATAACCTGGAAATGAATGTTTACCTGTAAAAGACCTGTACAAACATTTCGATTATGCATTATCTTGTGAAATCTAAGTAAGCCTTGATAAAACCAACAGCCCCTTCAGTAAGATAAGTAAACCACTTTTTAGAATCATACACTTGCTAGAAATTAAACAATTGATCTCAATACATTACACCTCTAATTCAGTAACTTTATACAGTGAATTTTCAACACAAATTAGATGTTGTTAGGAACAAATATGTTTCAAATTAGTAAATAAATTCTGTAGTCTCTAGTTTCGGTTAGTCTTTAATGTTAACTGTTAGTTGTTAAACTAACATCTTTTGGCGATGACTTAACATTAATTGTTGCCTAGAAAAATTTTAAATTTTTATGAAATTTTGGTGTGTTACATTATGGTATCAGAGCCCACGTTCAAACACTAGGCCTGAAGTGGCTCAACTCACATAAAAAAACAGTAAATAGAAATCATGTGTACTGATTTATTATTTTAAACTTTGTGTACATAAAATTTTCTGAACTAGAATTGCAGGTATGGAAGGACTCGAAGAGTATGCTGAAGCAGGGTCCCCATTAAATGAACAAAGTAATTCTAGAAAAGAACTTGTGAAAGAGGATATAACTAATAATTCTTCGGATTTACTGCAAACCGTTAAAGAATTAAAAATTGAAATAGAGACTGTTAAAAAAGAGAATGAGAGAATCCTAAGAGCTCAAGAGGAGCTGAACCAAATACTGTTGGAGAAGTTTCATAACGAAGGAAAGGATAAACAGATAGAATATGATAATACGTCCTACCAACATAAAAGTAAAAAGTCAAAACACTCTAAAATTGAAAGCAGTTCTTCTTCTGAAATTTACGGTGACTCACACAGGAAGAATCACCAGTATTCTAGTGACAGCAGCGAGGATAATTATAATTCTAGGAAGAGGAAATATAAGCCCTATGAGGACATTTTTGGAGAGTTTTAAAAGATTAAACCACCAACTTTTAACGGCTAAACGGAGAAAGGAGAGCAAGTCGAAGCGTGGCTGTCCGGAATGAAAAAGTACTTTCAAATTTATAATTACTCCAATCAGTTAAAAGCTAGAATGACAATATATAACTTAATTGGAAAAGCAGACATCTGGTGGCAGAACATAAAACGAATAAAAGGCATAAAGGAAAAGAATATAAATTGGAGCACTTTTAAAAAATACTTTAAACATAAGTTTATGTCGGTGCAGTATTATGAAGAGCGAGCTAAAGAATTCTATGATCTGATGTTTGGAACTATGAATATGAAAAAATTAAACAGTAAATTTTTAAGCTTACTGCATTATGTGCCTTATATTGTGGATGAAAAAACCACGGTGCAACGGTTTCTGAGTTGTTTACCTTTTCATATTAAGGACAAATTTGAATATGATAATCCCAAAACCCTTGAAGAGGCCATGCGAAAAGCAAATTTCTACTATGAGCAAAACCAGAAAAGGGAGAACATGCCAAACTGGAAGGCCAAGAGGTCTAATAATTTTGAACAAAAAAAGAAGGGTTTCACACCTACTATGGAATTTTGGGAATTATAATGCACGTATTGATCCTAACAAAAAATTTCAAGGAAATAAAAGTAACTCCCAACAAAACCCTATTGGCCCCAGAAATAAATAATTTGCAAATAATCAGAGTAATTACGTTAAAAATAATGAACGTAAAGAAACGATAAAATGTTGGGAATGCCAAGGACCTCACTATGCATCAGTATGCCCTAACAGAAATAAGACCATCAACAACATTCATACTATGCAGGAAGAAATGACGGTTGGTGATGTAGCAAGAGGGATGCCCAAAATCAATGCAGCGCTAGAAAATAGACAGGCTGAATATCAAACTTCCATGGTGGAAGTAGAAGGTATGCTGAACCAAAAACCCATCTCTATTTTAATTAACCTAGGGGCTAGCCTGAGCTATGTTTCTCCCAGTTTAGTAGAGAGAATTAAATTACCAGTAGAGAAATTTACAAATTCTTGGTTGGTTCAATTAGCTACATCAGAAAAAAGGAAAGTAATTAATTTTGTGAAAGATTGCACTTTATTTATGAATCAGTTTGAAACTTCTGTAAAGCTAAATGTACTTATGTCATGCTCTTATGATGTGTTAATTGGAATGGATTGGTTGGAACATCATAGAGTAGTGTTGAACTATTTTGAGAAAACTTTTACCTGTTTAAATAATTAAGGAGAAACAGTAACAGTAAAAGGAATTCCTAGGAAAACATTAATCAGGCATATTTTTGCCTTACAACTAAAAAGGGTTGCTTAGAAGGGATGTAAAGCTTTTGTTGTAACTATACCTAATGAAGAACACATTAATAACAAAGATAAACTAAAATTAGAAGATATCCCAATCCTGAGGGGGTACTCGGATTTGTTTCCGAAGAAAATTTCGGGACTGCCTTCGAAAAGAGAGTTGGATTTCACTATTGAGCTAGTACCTGGTGCAGTACCTAACTCCAAAGCTCCTTACCAGTAGAACATCCTGGAGCTTAATGAACTAAAATCACAACTAAAGGAACAAATAGATAAGAAGTATATAAGACCAAGTCTGTCTCCTTGGGGAGCATCAGTCATTTTCGTTAAAAAGAAGGACGGTACTCTGCGCTTATGCATTGATTACCGTCAGCTTAATAAGATGACTATTAAGAATAGATACCCATTGCTCTGCATAGATGATCTATTCGATCAGCTGCACGGAGCAACAATATTTTCAAAAATTGACTTAAGGTCCGGTTATCATCAAGTCTGGATCAAAGATGACGATAGTTTCAAGACAACTTTTAGGACCAGGTATGGTCACTATGAGTTCATTGTCATGCCATTTGGGCTCACTAATTCCCCGGTTGTCTTTATGTGTTTAATGAATAATGTATTGCATAAATATCTGGATAAGTTTGTGGTAGTTTTTATTAATGATATCTTAATTTATTCCAAGACTAAAGAAGAACATGAGGAACATTTAAAAATCATTTTACAAGTGTTAAGGGAATATCAGCTTTACGCCAAGTTCAGTAAGTGCGATTTATTTAAAGATAAAATACAATACTTGGGTCACGTAATAACTCAAGATGGGATCTCAGTTGATCCAGATAAGATAAAAGCAATTGAAAAATGGCCAGTCCCAAAGGATGTGATTGATGTGTGGTCATTCATGGGGATTACTAGTTATTATCGAAGGTTCATTGAGGGATTCTAAAGGATCATAAATCCCATAACTTCTTCACAGAAGAAAGGGAAGAAATTTGAATGGAATAAAAAATGCGAAGAAATTTTTAAGAAATTAAAAGAATTATTAACTACCACGCCAATTTTAAGAATTGTTGGTCCTAAAAAAGACTTTGTTGTATGCATTGATGCATGCAACGATGGCCTTGGTGGGGTCTTAACTCAAGGACACGTAATAGCATACGAGTCTAGGAAACTTAAAATTCATGAGAAAATTTACGCTACTTATGATCTAGAACTGACTACCATGATACATGCTTTAAATATGTGGCGCCATCACTTGATCAGAAGAAAATTTATGTTAATGACAAATAATAAGGGATTAAAGTATCTGTTGGATCAACCAAATTTAAATGCAAGGAAAGCTAGGTGGCTAGCTTTCCTTAGCGAGTATGACTTTGAGATCCAACATATCAAAGGAAAATAAAATAAAGTCTTTAAGTAGAAATGCAAGATTGAATTTTATGGAAACAATCAGTACTTATAAAATAGATTTAGAATATCAACTCGGAGACGGAGTAAAATTGGATGAAAATGATCAGAAATTACAAGCTAAAGTGGCAGAAAATGTAACTGAAAGTTTAAGTACAGGCTACAGTATAAATGAAAAACGTTTAATACTTTATAAAAACAGACTGTATATACCTAAAGTCAGGCTGCTAATTTTAAATGAAATACATAAGACTCCCTACTCGGGATACCCTGGCTATCAAAAGACAATAACTATGTTGCAGAAAGATTATTTTTGGCTGAATATGGAGAATGAGTTGGCAGAATATATTGCTAGATGTTTTGAATGTCAACAAGTCAAGACTGAACATCAACATCCAGCCGGTTTATTACAGTTGTTACCAATCCCTAGCTGGAAATGGGAAATAATCATCCTTGATTTTATTATAGGTTTTCCTAGAAATCAGAATCAGAATGATTCGATAATTGTAGTCATTGAAAAACCCAGTAAAGCAGCCCATTTTATACCAGTAAATACCACCCATAAGGCTACTAATATTGCCGAAATATTTATGAAACAAACATTTCGTTTACATGGAATACCAAAAGTTATAATTTCTGACAGAGACCCTAAGTTCACAGGAAATTTTTGGAAATCTTTATCCAAAGGTTTGAATACTACTTTAAATTTCTGTACATATTTTCATCTGCAGAGGGATGTATAGACTGAAAGGGTAAATCAAAACTTGGAAGATATGCTAAGGATGTATGTTAGAGAACAACCAAGTAAGTGGGAGGATTACTTACACTTGGTTGAGTTTGCATATAACAACCACTATCAAACTTCAGCCAAATACAACCCATTTGAAATTCTGTATGGCAGAAAATGCAATACCCCCATCTCATGGAGTAACCCAGTTGAAAGGTTAGTATTAGGACCTGAGTTATTAAAAGAAATTAAATTAATCATGAAGCAGGTACAAAGTAATTTGAAGGTTACACAAGACAGACAGAAGAGTCAAGCAGATTTCGAACAAACTCAGAAAGAGTTCCAGGTGGGTGGAACATGTTTTTATAACGGTAAAACCTAAAAAGAGTTCTTTAAAGTTAGGAAGTTGTGCTAAGTTAGCACCCAGGTACTGTGGGACCTTCGAAATACTGTCTAGAATTGGACAGGTGGCATACCAACTGGCCTTGCCACTAAATCTTAAAGTTCATAATGTTTTTCATATCTTTGTTTTAAAAAAGATATGTACATGATGCTACTCATGTTATAAATTGGAATGATGTGCAGGTGGAACCCAAAGGATATTTTTTGGTGGAACCGGATTGTATCCTCGACAAGAGGTAGATCTTGCTTCAGAATCACACCATTGGGCAGGTGAAGGTGCAATGGAAGCACCTTAGTCCAGAAGAAGCCACCTGGAAATTGGAGAGTCATATGCAGGCAACATATCCAATTATGTTCCAAGGCATCTCTGAGGATGATGAATAAAGAAACATCGAGGACGATGTTAGACTTAAGGGGGGGGTGTATGTCACGTACCCCCAATTGCAATAAAATTGGATATTTAATAAGACATTATGATTTATTTTTATTCTAAATTTTGTGATTATTGACCAAGTGGGGTCAAGGATGATTGTAATTAATTATACTGAATATAGTTTAGTTAATAAATAAATAATGAGACAAACAACTTAAGGAGGCTCTTGAATGAGTGTCTACTAGCCACTAGGTGGAATAGACTGGGGTGAGAGAAAACTGACATATGGCAGCATCCTCAACCACTTCTAGCTGTTGCAGGTGGTAACTTCCCTAACTTTGTGGTCATGTTCCCCAAGGAAGTGGAACAAGAGCAGGTGGCTCATTAACTGAAAAACTGACCAAAAGACCTAGGCATGCTTATATTCACCAATCGAATTCAACATGAGGCTGTTCAATTTTTACTTGTGAATTTTCTGAAGTGAAAAATGTGCACAAGAGATTCGATGAGGGGAAAGGCATAAGTGGTTTGAGTGTGAAGGCTTTTTTCAAAACTAGTGTAGCTTGTTAGCTGATTTTTTTACTACAGAAGGCAGAAGTATTACTGCTAAATACTTCTGTGGAGTTGCAGGGGTTTTATATTCCATACTTTCACCCAGTGCTTTCAACCAGGTGGACCAGTGGACAGGCTCGGGGGTCCTAAGACAAGCAACTAAGCTATCTTCAGGAATTGGTTGGGTGGAACGGGCTTCTTAGGTTGTTTGTCTCCTCTCCAAGTTCTTAGGTTCCAAAGTGTTATTTTATTTACATTATGCAAGTAAAAGTACTGGAATGAATGAAGTTATGATTAGATTTACTATTAAGAGCGGATAACTTGTTTATGTAATTAGACTGTGTAAATTTGTGGTTTACTGGTTAAAATTCATCTGAATAAATGACCTAGGGTTAGAATTATTGGGTTAATGGATGAAATCCCTTGTTGTATTTTTCCGCTCATCCGAAGATGAAGTACTCTAGTACAACAGGTTGGTTTAAGAGGCAATTAAAATTATTTTAAACATGAGATAAATGTTTTCAATCTACTCTAACTTTAGCAGCTTTCACTGCTTAGTTAAGTTTAGTTAGTTTTAAAATCATCCTTTTGTTCTAAAACTCTTTTCATTTATAGAATACTTCTAGGATTTTTACACAAAACTTTTACTGTAAACCTTTGCGTCACAGCCTTAAAATTGTTCGTAACTTAACACAATTATTCCTCCTATCAGGATTTTAAACCTAAATATGTGTGTGTGTGTGTGTGTGTGTGTAAACTCTTCAAAATACTATATAGAATCTAGTATAGTTAAACTGTTGGCTTTCAGATAGTATTTATAAGTAAGACGATAAAATAAATATTACAGTAAAATAATTATATTATTACACTAGTAACGAATACTAATATTACTTTTAAAGCAAAATATATACTTATAGAAAATAAATAATAAAGAAATAAATAAAAATCAAATCAACTCTATTATAATATTAAGATACAAAATGTTTTGTCTCTCAAAAACCCTAAGCTGATAACTTAACTTTTTATTTCATTCCAGAAGTTATTTAAAAAGCAAGACAAATTTGTACCTTCACCTTTTAAAAAGGAACAAACCATTTTAATCTAAATAATATGAACCCTTGAATGCAAACCAGAATTTAGGGCAATCTTTACTTTATTGTTTTCTTTACTTAAATAAAATTAAAATAATAATTGCCAACTGAAGCTACCGAGTCTTGGCCGAGAGCCCTTCTTAAAACATATCACTTTGTAAACACTTAGATTACTTTTTCTTCTTTACAAACCTTCGGAGAATTTACTCTTTAGCATATAAGAATATTTAAGGAAGAAAAATATTTACTAACAAAAGTTTAAAAAAAACTTAGCTCTATTACTTTTCCACACAAGTTAATTATAAATTAAATTACAATAGAAACCTTAAAAATTGTAACAAAAACCTTTAGCCTATATTTTCGAATTACAAGCAAAAAAATAAACAAAGGTTTAGACAAGAGCCTTAAGCTCTGTTTGTTATCAATTAAAACATTTATAAATAGAACTCTAATTACCTTATGATTTTTACCATAGAAACCAAAAGAGTATTATTTTTTTTTGTAATTCGAAAGAGCCTTAACGGTCGGGCTGTTAAGCCAATGTTTCAAACATTTAAAACAAAGTAGATACAATAGTTATTATCCTAACATCTTAAAAATGAGCTGCAACTCTTTTGAAAACCTCAAGGGTTTTAAACTATTTTGGCCATACAGCCTCACCCTACTTCTTAAAACACAACAAAACTACCAACTATTACAGTAAACCAAGGAAAAATGACCAGCATGTACATGGCCATAAACACCACCGAGTTTTCTTCACCGTAAATCAATGACAGAGGGCACCCAAGTTTCGAACCCGAGGCTTACAAAGCCTTGAAGTCCATATTCTTCACCCGCAGAGAGAGAACACCTTCGAGCTTTACAACTGCATCTTGCCAAACGTGGGAGAACCTAATAACAAACAACAAAGACATTTGTATGATTATCAAGTAGATAAAAATCTATAAACTATATAGAAGAAAACGATGGATTTTTTGTTTTACAACTTACCAGCTGAGCATTGAACCTGTTAGCTCCTTAACCAGACTTGGAGGACACACAAATGGTGTAAAACCAAAACTTAAAACCCTACAATTGCTGTGGTAAATAATTCATGGTCTTATTCTTAATGAGGGACTCAAGGAATAAGTGACGTTGAGCTAAGATTGCAACCCTTGAAGGCCATGAGCGTTTCCAAGTGACAGGTGCTACCAAGACTGAGAACGTCGAAGGCCTGTTGGCTCCCCTTCTCTAACCCAACAAACAAATCAACTATTGATTTAGAACCATGTTTTTAGGGCAACCTGAGATTTTATGTTTGGGGTTAGCACCAATCCTTCTTCCAACGACCAGCTAACACGTGGAATCCACTAGATGAGAAATTCTTTGGGTATTTTTACTATAGCTTGAACCTGCGCAAAAAAAATAAAAATCTGTTGAGTTTGTAATGTTAACACTATTACTTGGGTTAGTGTTTTAAGTAATTATTGCATACATGATATAGTTTGATAGCTAGTTAATGGTGTTTATATTATGTGTTTTGGAGAATTGACTTAGTAATAAATATTAAATTTAAGCATTGTTTATACCTATATAAATTTAGTTGTTATGCATCCATTATACGTTTAAGTTAAAATATAATCTATGCATTGAATATATATATATATAGGGTAAGTTTATCTCATTGAAGAATCTTGGTTCTAGAGTATAATTAATGGTATGATGAAAGTTGAATGAATACCATCATGCATCAAGTTTATGCCTAGAATAGTTTATGATTATGCATCCATATAAGCTTAGGTTAGTTTGAATATATGTTTAAAATTAATACATATGTTATTCAATGAATCTACATGCAAAGGATATATTTGTTTAATAATAGTTAGTATCTATCGCAATTAAAATAGTGAAAATAAATTCTAGAACTTAGGAAAGTTTGAGATGTTTTCATAATGACTGTTCATAGATAAAAATTTAAAGTCAATTGCTTCCGGATTTCAGATCTTAACAGCAACTAAAAACATGAACTATAATTATCATAAATATGATAAATTGATATGATAAATAATCACACGATCAATGCAAATGCTATCAAGGATTTTAGTGTTTGCATTAAGCCTATGAATTCTTACATAGCATTATTCAGACAAATCAAAAGAGTATAAGGGTAATTTTCCCTAACTTACCCTTAGTCTTCAAAACTTTAGTTACTTACACCATAACATGGAAATGAATGTTTACCTATAAAATACATGTACAAACATTTCGATTCTACATTAGCTTGTGAAAGCTAAGTAAGCCTCGACAAAACCAAGAGCCCCTTTAGTAAGATAAGCAAACCACTTTTTAGAATCATACACTTGCTAGAAAGTAGACAGTTGATCTCAATACATTACACCTCTAATTTAGTAACTTTATAGACTGACTTTTCAACACAAATTAGATGTTGTTAGTAACAAATATGTTTCAAATTCGTAAATAATTTCTGTAGTCTCTAGTTTTAGTTAGTCTTTAATGTTAACTGTTATTTGTTAAACTAACATCTTTTGGCGATGACTTAGCATTAATTGTCGCATGGAAAATTTTTAAATTTTTATGAAATTTTAGTGTGTTACCAAACTATGTTTAGTTTATAGATTTTTCCAGACTTTATTCTTTCATTGGACTCAAGAAAAACATGTTTAGTATGCTTATATGGTGTAATTATCCAAAGTAATGTAATGGACATACCAAAGTAGAGGATGGAATGGAAAAAATTAGTATGTTACTATTTTCTTTGAGCTGTACATAATATAATTGCATATAGTAATGCATCTTTGCTTTTAGGGCATCAAATAAGCTTCTGCAAAAGGATATATAGTGGAAGCATAAATATTTGGTATTATAGTAGCTTCTTTGTTTGGATACTTGGATTGTAATTTTTCCCATCCATTTTTTCATGATTTCACCATCACATATTTTTGTTAAGATGATTCGTTATTTCCACCTTGATCATTATCCTTTAATTTGAAGTTTATTCTATGTAACATTTCTTCCATGGAGTGACCAGCTTTGGTTGAGAGAGATTCCTAGCTAAAAGGAGTTGACGACTAAGGTCTTCTTATGGTTTAATTAACTAGGGTTTGGAGAGCTTGACTTGTACCATCTTTGTGATAAATTTGTTCTATGTACATGTCCTTCATCATAGTCTCTCTCTCTCTCTCTCTCTCTCTCTCTCACACATATATAAGAAATTTCTGGCTGTCCAAATTTTGTGTACTAACAGATTTGATTTCCAGCTTATGTTATATTCGTGATTGAGTAAATTTTAGTCCTTGTTATTTATGTTGATTTCACATAAGATATAGTTGAATTGGTTAAGTGATTTAACACATATATGGAAAATAAAATAGCAGATTTGCTAAGACTTTTCAATTCTGTTATAGGCCTTGAAAAGTGTCACACCTTGAGGGTTGCAGCATTGTGGTATTGAAGTACACTCATATGGTATTTATTCTCTTGGATTGCAGAGTGAAACTGGGTTGAAAGGAAGTGCAATATTAGTATTATAATTTAATATTTTAGACGAGTCCCAAGGCTGAAAGTTTGTAGGGATTAGATCTAGCCTCTAGGTAACCTCATGTAAATGCGATTAAATTTTTGAATTGCATTAATTGCATGATTTTCAAAATTTCTACAATATAGCTTGTAGGTTAAAAAATATTAATAGAGAACATCTAAATATAGCCACTGACATGGCCAAAAGCATGGAAGAACAAAATTGAATCACTTTAGCCTCAATGGTTTGCTTTATTTTTAAGTTGTTATATTTCAAATTCTATAATGAATTTTATTGGACATGGTCAACAAGTGCTAAAACAAGACTATTAGGACCAAATAGGGGATGATGTTTGGATTTGACTCATCCTCGTCTCCACAGTTCATTCATTGAATTTGGATGGTTGAAGTGATTTTATTCTCTCTTGAAACCGTCACTTGTTACTATCACAAAAGAACATACTTCTTTCTCTGATGAGACATAATTTGATTGTTTTTTTATTATCATTTTGATGATATGAAATGAAATGGACATTATTTAGGTATGGCAAGTTTGTCTTTGCTTACAAAGAGATTTCAAGTGTCAACATGATTGTGAGAATAATCACTTACTAATCGGTTCTTGAAACAATTAATGTATGGTTTCCTAGCTAATTCCTTGTAGCACTAGAGCATGTAGTAATTGCCTACAATAATTCACCAGCATGAGAATACTCTTCAATTCAAACATAAATACTTGAGAAGAAAAAATGGTTGAGAAACAAGGGTTATTGATTTAGATTGCAATTACATGGTTGGTCTTCTCGGGGCAGGCCTTTTGTTTGGGCCCTAAAGACTAGAAATGTCTCAGCCCACAAAAGGATTGTTGAGGGTTTCAAATGTTTTCTTTGCAAGATGTATTTCATAAATTTTTGGTTATAAACAATGTGTTAATTTATTAGTATCAAATTGTAATTCAGTGTCCAATGGTCAAATTGCTAATAAATATGACAAAGCAACATACGTTTCCCAATGTTATAGTTTACAAGAAAAATTAAGATGACCAAGTGGTAATATAATGCATGTAGCCCACAAGAGTGTGGTCTAAAGGAAAGCAACAAGGTGATCAGGTTTGTATTAACATGGAGATGTGGGTTCAAAACCCTTTCTGGGTGTAGTTGTAAATAATAATATGTCCTTATAAATATAATGACTCTAAAAAATAAAAATATATATAAAGCTTGTTGTTTATCCATTTTACATGCAAAAATGACTTCAAATGCATTGGGTCAAATAGTGGCAGTTTTCATGCCAATATATTTAGCAAGTATTGGAAAACATTGCTTCAAGTGTTTTGACTTTCTTGTTAATTTTTGTTTTTCCTATGCCCTTGTTCAATATTGAAAAGTTGAGAGCAGGTTGCATGAATTTTCTCAATCTTGGCTTTACATTTGGTGGACTTCTAGTTAGTGCACACCTTGTTTGAACTCACTTCAATCGTCAATGTATCTTATGTTTACTTCAAATTCAAATCTAAGTTGCAAGATTGAATCAATTTATACGTATATTGCGTGGAATCTCCAAACTATTTATGTTTATTTAAATATGAATTTTAGGACCCATATCTTTGTTGTACACTACATAGCTGCAATGTGATTGGGGTTACTTAATTGTGATGTGATCATATATT
The DNA here is from genome assembly GCA_001517045.1 of Pseudotsuga menziesii. Lineage (NCBI taxonomy): Eukaryota > Viridiplantae > Streptophyta > Pinopsida > Pinales > Pinaceae > Pseudotsuga > Pseudotsuga menziesii. The sequence goes on along the minus strand of LPNX011077492.1, from coordinate 9,403 downwards.
CTTATGTGTAGCAATAACTAGTTTGTCTGGAGTGAAACTTTAATAGGAATTTCAATTTCCTAGGATATCCCCATTTGATCCTAATGTTTTTCAGTATGGGATGTTATTTCCTAATGCTTGCTTTTCATTGTAGATAGAGAAAATGGATAGCTTCTTTGAAAGCACAGTACTCTGCTTTAGCAGAGTCTAGGCGTTTGCTGAGCAAATGTGATAAATGTAGTCTCTATATGAAATATGTTTCCATGCAACCGTCATGCTTGTAATGTGCTACCTATGAAGAGGTCTATGCTCTTCCTCAAAATGGTAACATCAAGGTGAGAATCTGTATATGCGATCCATCCAAGTTCCAAGAAAGCATGGGTCTTTAGCTATAACTTGACAGACTAAAATCTAAATCATTTTCAAATACATAGTTTAAATCATCTGTATCTGATGCAATGGTAATTATTTGCAACCAAACAAAGAGTTGACATGCCCTTTGAATAACTTTGAACTGGCACTATTTTCTTTACTAGGACCTGATGGAATCATATTTTCTTTGTCCATATTGCTACAACAATCCTCTGTTTGAAGGAATACAGTCTCTTATTGGTGGCCTCTCTATGGAAAAGGAAAATAAAAGTGGGGGCATGCCTTGTAGTCTCTATCCACACCCTGCATTTCAACATTCCATGATTAAAGAAGGTGTTTGTTCCTGTCCAAAGTGTAATGGGACATTACTTATTGATCCTACCAGTGCTCCAAAATGGAGGCTAGAATGTAATAAGTGCAATTGACTTGTTTCCATTCCTTAAAATTGTCATAGGATTGTTACTACTGATGAACATTGTAATGATTGTGGATCAATCATTCTTGAAGTATAATTCAATAAAAATGACACTCCAATTAAAGATGGGGCTACTTTACACAAAGCATGCATCCTCTGTGATGAGTTGTTGCAATCCATAGTCGAGATGAAGCACAGTAAGCCATTTTTCAAGAGAATGGGCAAAGGTAGAGGAAGTAATGGTGGCCACAGAAGAGGCCAAGGAAAGGAAGAGGGAATGGGCATGGTAAAAATGAATATCATAGGAATATACAAAAAAAATTCTACAAATCACTGAAATACAAAAAACTGGGCTCTACTACATTGCCAGGGGTTTATCCATTTTGAGCCTTACCCTGTTTTTATTGATTTCTATGTCAATCAAGACAACCGAGAAACAACGATAGAATTTGATAAGAAAGTTTCTGGTTACAACTAGTTTACCCACCTGTTTCCTACCATAACAATGTGCCACCTCCTCCACTAGAGTGCTAATCAAGAATCTCCTCAAAATATGCCAATGCACCACAAATTGAGGGAGCACTCCACTAAGTGAGGGGGTCAACCATCATGAAATGTTAACAAGATCCACACAATAGTAAAGTGAGTTAGGATGCTCTCTCCAATGAAGTAACAACTCCTCGGAATGATGGATCTCATAGATAAATATGCAGTAGTGGCTCATTAATTGTTATACCCTCCATAAGGGTGGACTAAATAAATGTGCAAAGAGTATTGGTCCATGTGCATAATAACCATATCTCCTTTAAAAAAGCCACTAAAACTTGAGTGCTCTAGTTAATTATGCATGAGAGTTGGAGTGCTCCTCATAAAATAAGTATGGAGACCCAAAAATTTGCTACAAATCACTGAAATATAAAATTTGGGCTCTACTACATTGCATGAGGTTTATCCATTTTGAGCCTTACCCTGTTTTTATTGATTTTTATGTTAATAAGGAAAACCTAGCAACAATGATAGACTTTGATAAGAAAGTGTTTGGTTACAACTAGTTTACCCACCTGTTACATACCATAGTAATGTGCCACCTCCTCCACTAGAGTGCTAATTAAGAACCTCCTCAAAATATGCCAATGAACCAGAAATCGAGGGAGCACTCCACTAAGTGAGGGGGTCAACCATTATGAAATGTTAACAAGATGCACAAAATAGTAAAGTGAGTTAGGATGTTCTCTCCAGTGAAGTAACAACTCCTTGAAAAGATGGATCTCATAGATAAATTTGCAGTAGTGGCTCATTAATTGTTATAACCTCCATAAGGGTGGCCTAAATAAATGTGCAAATAGTATTGGTCAATGTTCTTAGTAACCATATCTCCTTTAAACAAGCCAATGGAAGTTGAGTGCTCTAGGTAATTGCGCATGAGAGGTGGATTTCTCCTCATAAAATAAGCATGGAGACCCAAAACTTTGTGCTAAATGACATGAATCCAATTGTAATGCCATCAAACCACCTCATTACCATGGGCTAAGATTAGGGTTTTTATAAATATGTGTTAAGGCATGTGGGAATGCAACCAAGTGTTAAACCATCCATCACTCATGTAGCACAATAATGTGACATCATATGCAAGCCAAGATCACAAGGAAATCATCCAACTCTAACTCCTAGTGATGTGGCATGCCTCTACGTATGTGCTTGTTCCTAGGGAGATGCAAAATGTCCTCTCAAGAAAATGAATATGCAGGAAACTATGTCCCACATATGTGCTTGTGCCTAGGGATATCCAAAATGTCCCCACAAGGAAATGGATATGCATGAAACTATGTAGATAAAGGCTCCAAAGGTGACAACAAGTCACACATCCTCTATACGTAGCATGCTTGGGAAAAGTATTCAATGCATATCAAGGCCTCATACAACATGATGGGTAACAGTTGTCAATTCCAAAATGGGTTTTTACACCTCAAAAGAGAATCTAGCTTGTTAGATCTGATGGATGGATATAGTCCTCTAGGATGCAATAGGGGCATAAATATTGGAGTAATATCGGGTTGAACCAAAGTAAATATCCATGTCATAAGGAATCAAGTAGGGGTGTCCCTCTATATGTTGTAATGCGGGAATGAATGTGATGGATGGGGCATTCATTTTAAAATTTTCCAGGGGTATTAAATGAAAGTTGAAGACCAATCTCTAGTTAGTTTTTAGTTATGATCACCTTTGGCTTGCTATTGTTTCAATAATGGGCATGTTTAGTGGCTTCAAAATTTTCAATACAACACACATAGCATTTTGTATCCATATACGCGTTGTGTATCTAGATGGAGGGAATTTCACTCATTCATATATATATATATATATATATACACACACACATAACTTGGGATTAAAATTGCTTCATTATTCTATTTCTAAAGCAGTCCATCATCAACATGTTCATTTTTGTGTGCAGAAGAAATCATTGTAGGGATTGACCCACCTCCTAACAATAATAACAAACCATGTTCCTGATGTTTGGGTAATACTAGGCACATAAAACATCATCCAAGACAATCATGACATGCCTGTCTCTATTCCTAATTAGCATGAAAAGTAAATATGGGCTATTTCCAGACACATTTGGGCATATCTCGGCCTCCAAAACAACAGGAGACATCCTTAATGTGAATTCTAGGAACTCTTGAGTAGGTTTGAGGACTATCCTTGACTTATAGTAGCAGTCAACCTTATGATCTAAACAATTTGAGCTAATTCTGGGCATGTACCAACACTTCTGGCGAGATAAGGCAATTTTGGTTTAGTTGGGCATTATTTCGACCATCAAACAATGGTTAAATAAGACTCAACATGAATTTTGGGCATGAAAACAATGTTTATATTCAATTCTAGAGAGTGTTGGGTCATGTTTAGACCATCAAACAACAAAGAATCCCAATTCCAAATAGTGTTGTGCATAGAGGCAGCCTTAAACAACATTTCTGAGCATAATTTAGCAGTAAAGAGGTAGTAAGTTTTATTTATTTTTAGGTCCATGGACTAAATCTGTGGATCTGACTCCCAATTCCAGATATTTTTTTGCATAGAGGCAACCTTAAACAACATTTTCGAGCATACTTTAGCAGTAAAGGGGTAGTAAGTTTTATTTATTTTTAGGTCTGTGGACTAAATATAGAATAACAACAAAATATTCATTATGGGAAAATTTATGGCCATATATATCAGTAAATCAACATTTCATTTGGTTTTGGGAACTTTAAATAGGCTTGAGCATAAAGAGCAGTGGTGAAACAACAATGAATAAGTAATCTAGTGCATTTCAGACCTAAATTAGCAGTTTCAACATCATTCCTCCACATCTAAGGAACCTGTGGGTACAAAATGGCAATAATAATACCTTGAATCAGCCAATATTTTAGACCTGGAATAATAATCCCTTGGAATTGCATCAGATTCTTGGGATCCTCGCCGACAATCTGTGCCAATTCATGCATGGTTGCACTCTTGGATTCCATTGTTTGGACAATGGATGGAGACATTGTATCGCCAAATTTGATATAAGTTGGAAAACATTCTTCATGCCTGGCATGCAAGTGATGCATCTACATATGGAATTTTATCTCCTGGAAATAGTTTTTTACCCTTCCAATTGGGAACAACTGATTTTCCACTCTATTTTTCCTAAGCTGATGGCTATGTTACAGGAATTTCAAATTAACCTATCTAGTCAGCAACTAGATCCATTCTAATGGGTTATTAGTTGGGAATCTACGATTCTTATACATAATATGGTTGATATGTTATAGACATGATTTTTCCCAAAGTGGCAATAAGCTCTGTCTCATTGGTTGTGTTCAAATCCTAATTTTGAAGAAGTTACACAGTGGTTTGTGGGATGCAATGGACTTATTCTCCCTGATCTCATGGTTAATGATAGGATTATAAACCAACTAAATGTGGGCCTTGAAATTATGAATCAAGATGGTGAGGGTATGACTATGGAACAACTTGGTGCTAGAGAGAATGCAAGCTATATGAGGATGACAGAACAATGACAACTTGAGGAAATTTAGTAATAGAAAGAAGTAGTAGATGCTCAACAACAAACTGCCACATTTTTGGGCAGTGGGGCTCACTTAAATAATTCAATGGAAGCACCTCAATTGGGTTTGAAGGAAGCTGTTGAGGCTTATGCACAAGAACATGATATTTGGTTTTTTCCTATAGTGGGACGCACAGATGATGGTCTCCAAGATTATGGATTCAGAACTGTCAGTGTGTATCTAGATTATGTGAAACAATAGGTGTTTTCACAATCTAGGGATCGATGTGTTATTGTATGTAACATATTCAAAGTGGAGGAAATCGCTGATATTTTATAAAAAGAGAAAAACCTACAACCATATAAGTGTTCTAGTTTTCCACACCAAATATAATTGTTCTAGTTTTTTAATGGATTTGAAGTAATTGTGATGTATCAATAGAATGGAACAATTGATTTGAGTCTCTAACAAAGGGACCCAAACAACTTCAGGCGTTCAACTTTTTTCTAAATTGGCAATGGAATTGGATTAGGGGGGGCCAAAACACCCATTCGATATGTGGATTGACGATAGAGAAGTTATATATAAAGAAAAATGCACATGTGTCCATCGATGAACGTAATCGAAACCTAAAAGGAGTTTTATTAAATCCACCTCGTTCAAAGAGAATTACGTCTTGCAACCAAAACAAATTTGAATAATGTCATATTTAAGACCAATCTAGCACTATATATTTTTCAAAAAAAAATATTATTAAAAAAATGATTTAAAGTATTTGAGAACGAAATATATTAATTGAATACCTGGAAGGGAGAATACTCTAGCAAACTAGCAAAATCAATGGCCTCAAATGTGCCCCAAAATCTATCCCTCTACTAGTGTTTCCAACTTCCTCTAGCTACTCTTCTTGCCTGCGTGCTCTTTGGAGACTATTACTAACAGAACACCCACACCCAACTCGTTCTAGCAGATGAAAAACAACCCAAATCAAAATGTAGGGCTGCTCTTTTTCCCCGTGTGCTCTTTGGATATTGTTACCAATGGAACACTCACACCCAACTCTATCTAGCAGCTATAAATCAACCCATATGAGTGTTTGAATTTGGCAACTAGGCCCAAAATTTGTTAATTGGATTTTTTATTTTAATTTTTTTCCTCTTTTTTTTTAAAAAAACATTCCTTCTAGCTTTTTTGAAAAAAAAATCCTTCAATTATGTATTTTTTTGTATTTTTTTTAATATTTTTTAATCTATTAAATATTCATTTATTTTAATATATATCACTAAAGTGATAAAATCCTTCATAATTTATAACAGTTTTGGGTTTCAACAATTTGAGACATGCAATTATGTTAGAGAAGTAGTTGGTGGATATATATAATATTTATGGTGTGGCTACAACTAAGTTAAATGTAACATTTGTGGTGTGGCTACCACTAAGTTAGATGACTAGTTGGTTGACACACACAAAATGTGTGGGGTCTATGGACATTTTACCATGCAATTTTTTTGTGCGACATTTATGTAACTTAGTCACCCAATTGCACAATTTTTTTTTTCATACCTGTGAAAACTAATTTTGTTTTGTTTTGTCTTTTTGTGCGGTAGGTGGGCATACAAATATTGTGGTAGGAGTGTGGCTATTTTCACCTATGTGGGAAAATTCACAAGTACCCAAATGAACTTTTGTAGATAGCTACCCTAGGGATACTTAAGTATTTTGAGTGCCCATTTCTTTGGTAAATGAGATCCTTCTTTGGAAACTCATTCATATGTGGTTCCCTGAGGTGGGTACAATTGAGGTGAGATATGAGAGGCTAGAGTTATCTGAGGTAGATTTCCATTTCCTGACTAGTTTGTTCATCACATGAGGGGTGTGCGAGAAGAATCATCCCCATTTTGAGGGGATGATGACCATGAATATTTTGTTTATCTATCGTGGTTGAGGGTTGGAGCCCTTTGAGATGGGGTCTCTTCTAATGATTCATATCTAAGGGATAGTACTAGGATCCTTGGTAGTATAAAGCCAAACCAGATTATTTCAGGGTAGAAGCCTCCATATGGGCAAGGTTTTATCTAGGATGATATGGTGTGGGAATCTATTGTTAAGAAGATGACATTTTTCTTTGAGATGGGACCTTCTTTTTTGGCTTGGTCATCCTCTCCTTTTTATACGAGAGGGTGCTTATTTTATGCCCTCAATGTGTTGTTCATGTGAGTGTCTCTTAGGAGACTCATATGCATTGTTGGGGTGAGTTATTACTCTAGATGATGGGTAACTATTTCACTTTTTAGGTTCATGCCTTGTGGGATTATATTCCTTATATGTTTATTGAATATTCCTATGCAAGGATGGATTTTTTTGAAGAACCAAACACACCCTTGTTCTAAGGGGAGGCTTGATGTGTAATATATGAGTATTTATTTACTATGTTTTGTTTTGTGTGTGAAAATGTTGGGTTGATTGTTCCCATATATCATGCAAAGAATCACTATCAACATGATTATGACAAGGTTGGATTGGATGTGCAAAATCCTAGGATGGGACCATATGTTGACGAATAATGCCATCAACTAGATGTAGTGTTCTGTGAGGCAATCAAGGTGGGATTGAAAGACCTTGAGGATGGAATTACTAATTCTTGTGCTAATATTTTGGTTGTATGGTGACATGTGATGTGAAAAGGCATAGTTACAAGTGTTTTCATTCAATATTGGAGGTGCTCCATCTATTAGTGTTTCTTCTCCTATTGGATGTGTTGGCCTTGACAATGTAGAGGGACTTTTATTGAGTCTTCGAAAATGTTATGATATTCCACCAGAGGCGTGCAATTGCTTGTGTTGCACTCACTTTAGTGTTTGAGGGACATTAGTCTGCAAGTATTGTGTATAAGATAATGTACAAGGACTCAAGTTTAAAGTTATTATCTACTTCCCTTGATCATATGTTAGAGGATCACTAACCTATGCCAAAAGATATTTGTGCACATGATACTCATCATTAGAGTGGAAGTTCATCTTATATAAGTCATAACACTTAATAGTTTGATTTTGTTGCTTCCATTGATGGTATTGACTCTCATGGCCTTCTTTTGTTTTGATAATTCGATGATCATGTTTTGCAGTTGTTGTAACATATGAGATTACACATGGATTTCTAATCTCAGTACCAATTATACAATAGTAAGAAATTTATGCATTATAGTCTAATTTATAGAATCGATACATAAATAGAAAAGAATAAATTAGTAGTTATAGGTAGAGCATGTGGAAATCGAACCCAAGTGATAGAACAATTACACTCACAAAATTGCTAATCAACCATGCAAAATTCACACAAAAGGAGACTGAAATTGGAGCATAACACAATCCTGTATTGAATAAGTGTATATCAGCCAACCTCATCAGGTAATAGTCTATCCAAATATATAATTACATCAGAGATTCGAAGGAATAAGGATGCTATTCAAATTGGTAAAACTAGTCAAATCCCCCATAGGTGCATAAAACACTTTCCAAATCTATGAAGATGCTCACAAATTGGATAAATAAGATAGTCCAGATAATAAGTGATGGAAAGAGATCAGATCCATTCTTTTTTTTGGAGAAAAGGAAGGAGGATGATGTGGGAAAAAAACAAGGCAGTTACTCCTAGACTAGCTTTTCCTTTTTTCCTTAAAATTGTTGTAAAGCAAGGCAACTTTTAGAAAAAGAAGAATTATGCTTTTACAAACTAGGAATAAAATCACACTTTCTAAAAATGTTTCTAGGATGATTCCAAAGCGCTCCATGACCTAGTTTTAGCATGTGTTGACTTCTAGGTGCAAATGGAAGTTAACTAGCATAGTGAGGAATCTAGGAATCTATGAATAAGACAAAAATGAATAATTAATGTCAAATATGGGTAACTATGGGTTGATTATTCTAACACCCCCTCTTAAGCATGAATTTATGAGTAAATACCAGAAAAATATATGTCCTAGCAACAAGGCTTAGTCACCCTTTACATACTGCGTGTCCATACAACCAAGGAAAGAGGTAAAAACCCAAAGGGAAAATCATCCCTTAAACATGGACATGAAACAAAATTATTGGAAATCTTCTTATTAATCATGCATCACCACACGATCAGCAATCCCCAGCAGTGATTGGATATCAACAAAGGTCTTCTCACAAAACACCTTGGTGAAGATGTCTACTACTTTCTCTGAAGATGTGCAGTAGAGCAGAGCAATGGTACCATCATGCACACACTCCCTGATATAGTCCATATGGATCTCAATGTGCTTGGTTTGCTATCTTTGAACTAGATTAGTGGAGATTCAAATGGTGATTTGATTGTCACAATAGATGACAGTGGAAAACTCTGATTCAAACCCACATTCTCCAAGTATCCCTTGCAACCACAAACATTGAGTAGTTGCATTCACAACTCCTCTATACTCTGCCTCTGTAGATGAGAGTGCTATGGCACTCTACTTCTTACTTGACTAGATGATTGGTCCATATGCAAGCATGAAAACATATCTTGAAGTAGACTTTCGATCTGTGTTGTCACCTGCCCAATCACTGTCAGTAAATCCAACTAGCTCTAA
>LPNX011077474.1:0-109871 GCA_001517045.1 Pseudotsuga menziesii | reverse complement strand
TACATGACATTTTATTACTCAAACCCTAAGAACAAAGTACGAGCAAACCCAAGTATATGATGAGTCGTCTTTTCCACAAGGGTTAGAACCAAATCCAAAAAGCAAGACCAAAATCCAAGACCAAGTGGGAAGATCCCCACAAAAGAGCAAGGCCAAAATCGGCCAAGACCAAGAGGGAAGATCCCCACAAAAGAGCAACCCCAAAATCCAAGACCAAGTGGGAAGATCCCCACAAACGAGCGACGCCAAAATTGGCCAAGACCAAGTGGGAAGATCCCCACAAAAGAGCAACGCCAAAAAAAAACCCTTAGGAATTTCGCACTTCTTAACCAAGAGATAAGTGCGAGACTCAGTGTGTGAGATAATGAACCTAGCCGTACATCTATTTATATGAAAAATGAACCTAGCCTTTCCATTTTAATGTGTGTGGGATAATGTCTTAAGCATCGCTTTCCATTTTAAATAATTAACCAATTACGACAAATTATTAAATGATTGATAAGACATTATTAAATGAATGAGTAATTGAAGCGCCGTCACTTAAGCGACGCTTAGGAGGATAGCCGTCGCTTAAGCGACGCTTAGGAGGATATCCGTCGCTTAAGCGACGCTTGCAAGCCTAGCCGTTGCTTAAGCGACGCTTATCACCACCATTTCGAAAAAAAAAATTATCTTCCTGATTTTTGGCACTGTTAAAATAAAAAATCCACGCGCCGTCGGAAAAAACCGTCGGATTTTGGATCGAAATATAGTAGTGGACGGCAAGCACCATCCGCACAGCCATACAAATCCATCTTATCTTCATAACCAAAACATGGTATAAACCATTTGGACTCTAAACTCAACACCATACTGAATCAACACACAACACACCGAAAGCCAATAATATACATATATACAAGGTACCATATAAAAATGATTTAAGGTACAACTCATTACAAGGTTTCCCGAAGGGTATCCCATCATAATCTATGAGCTCGTAAGCTCCTTTCTCTAAAAAATTCTGATGACAAAGGGACCATACCACATTGACTCAAACTTCCCTTTTCCTAGTTTATCATGTCTCTGATCATAGGTCAAAAATAGGTCACCTTCATTGAAAACCTAAGGCTGAATAGATTTATCGTACTGGGCCTTGACACGTTTCTTATCTGCCTCATTAGCTAAGGCGACATCTCTTATAGTTTATTCAAGATTAGTCAGGTATAGAAATCTCTCTTCCTTGGTGGAAGTGTTTGGTAGAAGTTCTACTGCAATTTTTAGTGACGAGATCTGGCATTGGATAGGAAGGACAACTTCTAGTTTGTAAACTAACTGGAATGGTGTGAAACCATTCATTTTTTTTACTGAAGTCCTGTAAGCCCAAAGGGTAGAAAAGAGAGTCAGGTGTCATTTGGATTTATGATCTCCAACCATTCTCCGTAGCATGTTTTTTAAAACTTTGTTAATGGCCTCGACCTGACGATTAGCCTTGGGATAGTAATGTGTTGAGTTTTCATGGTGAAAACCCAACTTGGTACTCAACTCGGTCATCATCTGATTTCAGAAATGTGATTCGTGGTCAGTGACAATAAACTGTGGGACTCCAAACCTAGCTATCATTGATTAATTAAGAAGAGGGCGGTATTCTTACCATCCTATACATACGTAGGAATAGCCTCAGCCCATTTTTTGAAATAATCAACAGCTGCGATGATGTAACCATGCCCCCTGGCTAAGGTAGGCTTACAATGCATAAAGTCAATTCCCCATTTGGAAAAAGGGCCAACTGCACTGCAATGACGGGGTGTAAAGGAGCAGGGTAGGTGCGCTTTTTCGGATATAAATGTTGGTAGGGTGGGCATTTCTTAATAGCCTCGTGACATTATTTGAAGATTGAAGGCCAGAAATAGTCGGCGTGAAGGATTTTCTAGGCTGTAGCCATCCCAGAAAGATGACCGCCACATGCTCCAGAGTGGAAATCATTAAGGACTTGTTCATCCTCTTCATGTGTAAGTCATCATCGGAGAATGGAATCAATACCACATCTATAAAATGTATCATTTAAGATAAGTTAGTACTTCACGTGGTGATGGATACGGCAATGATTGTCAAGGGATATATTGGGCCGAAATATTTGAGTTTGGAGATAAATGATTAAATCTCCATACCATGGGTCAGTTGTGCTTATCAAGAACAGGAATTCATTGGGAATGAATCACTGGGCTCAGTATCCATCAAAGCATTGGGAAGGTCACACATTAGCTCTGCAAAGAACAAGGATTTCTTTGAAGTGACCTTGGCAAAATCAAGGTCGAATTCCTGTAGGATGACAATCCAATGGGAATATTTTCCCCCTAGCACTTGACGAGTGAGGATGTAGTACATAGGATTCTGATATCAAAGTACAGTGGTGGTGCAAAGCAGGATGTAATGACAAAATTTTTGAACAATAATGACAGTAGTGAATGCTAACTTCTCCACATGTGAGTATCGGGTTTCAGATTCAATAAGATTCTTACTGGAGTAATATATCATGTGCTCCTGGCCGTTGAGATCTTCCTGCGCTAAAACCATCCCAATGGTTGTAGTGGAGGTAGCAACATACAAGAGAAAGTTCTTTGAATAATATGGGGGGTGTATCATGGGTGAATGAGTCAGAGTGTGCTTAAGATTATCAAAGGCTCGATAGGCCTGGTCATCCCAGAAGAATAAACTGTTCTTCTTCAAGAGATGCATATAACCATGCCTTTTCTCATCTAAATTGCAAACGAAACGGCGAAGAAAGTTTTCCTTCCCTTGTAAACTTTGGAGTTCAACAAGATTTGTTGGGGAAAGTAGGGCCAATATAGCAACAATCTTCAGTGGATCAATCCGGATGCCATCCTTAGAAACCACAAATCCAAGGAGATGTCCCATCTCAACGCAAAAAACAGATTTGTGTGGGTTGAGGCATATGTTATAATGAGGACATGTTAGAAAAATGTCTCTAAGATGCCCATTGTGGTATTTCCATTGTTGTGAATGCGCTGGGATATTTTCAAGGTACAGCTCCACAATGTTTTTAATATCGTGAAATGCATAGGACATGGCATGCTGGAATGTAGCTCCAGTGTTCTTGAGGATAAATGGTAACTGTTACGGAGAAAAATTCCTATGGCTTGGGGTGTACCACAATAGATAGAGTAACCCCAGAAATCAATACCTTCCAAATATGTAAGAGAAATAAAACATCTAACACTAAAGGATCTCGAAACATACCTTATTCCAGATGGTTGATGTAGATCCCTGTTGAGCTTTTCCAATCCCGCTTGTGTTAACAATTGTCTCTCTCAACAATCAGCAAACAAGACAAGCATGCTATATAATGGTGTTAGACCTACTCTAGCATATATAAGCAATTAAAAGCATCCATGGATTCAATATTCATTTAAATGCACATCATTGGATAGGAAAATATATTTTTATTAATATAAATTAGAGATTAAATGAATGCCAACCTTTGTCGGCACGTCTGCAAACCGGAGAAACTGAGTCCTCCACCTGGGCCTCCACCACCTTAATCCTCCATCTCTTGATAGAAATATCACTAGAAAAGGAAAGCTTGGGAAGAACACCAAGTGATCTAAGGGACAAAGGGATGCAGACTCAAGTATAAGCAAGCTACGGTAATGATGGACTATAGTTTTCTTGCTCTTGAATTCCTCCTCTTCAATGTATCCAAAGGATTCCTTATATAGTGCTTCAATGGAGTAATGGAAGGTCAAATCCGAGTGATCTCAAGGCATGTGGAAGGGCAAGAGACAAGTGACTCAGATCCACATCAAGGAAAACTCCCAAAACATTTGGCCTTTTGCACACATCCTGATGTACGTGGGTTTAAGGGTTATATCCACGTATATACGCGAGAAAGAGTTAAAAAGTCACATATGGAAAATAACAGGTGTTTTTAGGGATGATCTTGGAAACATCAAAGGTAAAAAAATATTCCATGGGGTCCAAAGAATCTGAAGAGGGATAGGGAAGGCCATAAATGTGTGATCTACCATGTGTGGTAAAATCAGTTGTAACAGATGCCCCCTAATGTGTGAGGTCAGAGGGGTGATACGATGGCCGAAATACATTATAAGTCCATCCCAGAAGTGGAGTGATGAAGAACTAGGTGGAAGAACCATCCATCCAACAATATAGTACAAATATCTCTGCATATGACTACAAGTACATACAGCAGTCCTGGATACATAAGAGTACAATGGCCATGAATAGGCATGATACAAAATATGACATGTGTGGTCATCACCACGTACAATATATAGATAGATCAAAATATCCATGATGAATATATACAAAGGATCATGATCTCCATGAAAGATGAAGATATACGATGGATCAAGATCTCCATAATGGCTGAAGATATCTGACATACACTGGAATAAAGTCACCAGAGCTGAAATCTCATGAACACTGGAATGATCAAGGAGGTAACATATATGAAATGCCACCAATCTAGAAAGTCTTCTACAAAAATTGCTACAAGTACATGTCCTACTATGTGAATAAAGGTGTCGAGATCGAACATAGTAGTCCATTGTCTGATTATCGGTCATTGATGTATACCATTAATAGACACGAGATCACCCACCGATAATGAAAATGGGAATCAAGGTACTAGAGTGCAATCTAACAAGTGCAAATAAATGTGTTGAGGTTGAACACTTGAAAGAATCCATCGATCAAGGGACATTGATGTATTCCCAAAACTATCGATCACGAGAGAACCTATCACTGATGACTGTAAGTCTCAAGGAACTCAAATGAATCTAGACTCCTATCCCAGAATAAATGATCTGAAGTTGATGGGACGAAATCTATTGGAAGGAGGGCATTAAGCCATCCTGCATCATCCAACATGAGGTACTCAGCGAAGCTGTGTAATGTGGAAGGACTCAATCATAATGTGCACAAACCAGTAATAGTACAGGGAATGGCCGATATGCAAAGTTAGGCTTCAAATTCCTTTGAACAAGAGCATAAAGGTGAATGGTGGCTAAATGTAGGCAACATAGACTCAATATACAAAACTGGGACATCTCTGTGACATAGGAGGCATCGACAAAGGCTCCATAGAGACTGGAATCTTAACCAGTCGATGGAGATAAACTCATAGAAACGAGTACAGCTCCTAAAGTCAAACTATTAAACCAACCAATGGATGTGATATATAGTGCTCTGTTTGAAGGCGACACGACTTGACTGCTGCCAAAGATAACATCTTTTCCTGTCCAGCTTTTTGGTTTTTTGATTTTTTTAGACTTTTTCAAATATTTGAAAATCTTGAAAAAGAATAAAGTGCTTTATAGTTACAAACTAGGAAGAGACAAGTGTCAAGGGGCAAACAAACTAGTTCCAAGTAGCGGAACATACCTATGCTCAATGCAAGGAAACATGTGTAGGATAATGACACTCAGGGGAAAGTCCCCTCCCAGTAAAAATGGGGAATCAAGTTGAAAAAGATATGTAAAATGGCTCTGAGTGGCTAGACATGAGACAAGCTTGGGCTATATGGCTGATAATCAAAGTTATGGAAGTCGGCATAAGGCTCAATAAGGCATAAAAACTCATGATAATGCAATTACAACTTGACATAAGGGAGTCTTGGGGAAAAGGCCAGCAAAAAGATCAAGAGGAGTATGAGGGTCTTACCCAAAGTCATGGAGGTACTATACAAAGGACTCCCCCACCCTAAAGGAAAAATGTCGGCATGGGCACCAAATGCAAAACATGAGCTAACTAGGGTACCCATGTATGGTCAAGCTCTACCATTCACATCATGTCACTTCTAAAAGCAACAAGAAGGTTTTGTGACAAGACAGAATGGGTTCATACCTAAGGTTATAATGAAATGGTCATAAGACCATGCAAAGTGCAAACGGATGTGAAACCTAACCTATATGCCAGCTTAGACATAATACCTAAAATCGGCACGAACGGATCAAAACCACGGTCAAACCATGCTCAAAATGGACTCCTACATCCTCAAATTAGTCCAAAATGGTCAAAAATGGTCAAAACTATAGAAAGTTGGTAAAAAATTTCAAAAAATTTCTATAAATAGTAAAAAATTTAAAAATTCCATATCATTTGAACTTTTTACCCATTTGATCTCAAAACTTCCAACATAAATTTCGGGAGCATCGTCTGGCGAAATTCGACACCGTTTGATCCAGGTAACTCCTCATGTTCTCCTCTTCCTATTTCATGCAAATTTTTTAAGTTTTCATGGTGCATTTAATTTTTTAAGCCATACTAAATTGTGCATTTCGGCCCACACGGGTATCGGGGTTTCTTCCATGTATAGGGATCTCCATACACAGAAAAAGCACCCAAACCCACATACATACGTGGTTGTTTTGTAAATAGTTGTGTATGAGGCTGCAAATGATATTTTCAAGGGCAAATGATAATCAAAACTCTTGTTTTTTGTGTAGGATGGTGTTAGAGTGGAGGGAGAGGGAACATGGTGATGTGGAAGTGGCCGTGCAAGGTGATTTAATGGCCCAACAAGCATTATGTGCATGTGGTTTGTATAAGTTTTGGTGTCTTGGCAGCTTAAGGGCCAAACCAAGACTCATCCAGATGCTAGTGGATTACTAGGATGTAGACTCTGAGACTTTTCACATTAACGGGATATTGCTCAGCATAGAATTTTAGGACATATACTTTATCACTGGATTATCCCTATGAGGAGAGGTGGTAAATCTCCAATCTCATGGGCCAGGAGGTGGATTGACTATTGATGAGTACATTAGGGTGTACTGATTTTCGAACATGAAAAAGGTTGGGAGTCAAATCCCAACAAACTCTATCTAGGTTCTGGGATTGAAGGCCATACTATTGGCATTAGGCAGGATAGCCAGATTAGCTTCATTCCACCAGGCCTCTCAGCCACTAATGTTCTATGCAGTGGAGTGTATGTGACCCACAGTGTATGACTAGAGCACTGCACTATTGAGAAACATGGAGCAGTAGCTTAGTGACTTCAAGATGGGAAGGGTATGAAACTTCAGTTTCGGTAGCATACTGAGCACATTCTTCTTTGAGTGTGTACCAGGGCTAAGCACTAGAGTGGGAATTCCTCCACACAGATTTCAAGATTCGGCCCAACGATGTTGGGAAAATGTTATGCACAGAATGGGCGGAGGTAGGGTGGCTAACCCCTACCCAGCAGACTTCTTTCCATGGTGGTGGAGGCAAATCATTTCCATCGATGACTACCCCTATGTAGGGATAGACTTCCATGGAGATTCGGACATGCCCCTACCACCAAGAGAAGCATATGGAAACATAGGTAACGAATCCCAAACCCACTTTTTAAGTTTTCTAAATTATTAAATTTTTTTGTGTTTTATGATATATTGACTCAAAATACATGTTTTGGTGTGACGACACATAGTAACAATCTGTCATGTGTATGAGGATGTTGGACCACGACGGCAAGATGTTTTCCCTTGTCATGGACAGAGGGGAAGAGGAGATGATATCATGGGTGCCGATGCGGAGGAGATGCTCCAAAGCATTCACACAAAATTCATATGTTTGATGCACAAGGTACCCATGGCACAAGTCGAGGAATTTCATGAGGCCATGCAGCGCCAGGTGGTTGGTGTACCCCGGGCATGGGTTCAATTATTTTGATGGCTAGCTAGAGCCGTAGTTTGCTACCATGATCAGAACCCCCCTCCTCCTCCTTAGGATTAGAGACCTAAGAGTATTCCTTTTTGTATGACCGTGTATTATATTTTGGTGGCTCGGAAGCCCCAATTTTGTATTATGACACTTATTTATTATGACATCACTTTTTTGGATGTTAATGAAAAACTTTTATGATGATCGATTTTATTTATTTACATGTGTGCAAAAATGTATGTTTGTGATATGTTTATGGTTTATGATACAAATGTCATTCTAACACATAGTTAGCATATGAGTCAGCAACTTGATTAAAAGTTCTTGAAACATGAATGTATGTTATATTCTCCAATTGTCGTTCTAGCAATCTCACACGTAAGAATCTTCGTAATAATATCGGATCCCTAATACGATACGAGGCATTAGGCTGTGAAAACACTAACTACAAATTAAGATGTACCTCAAGAGAGAGAATACCATGTGAAATGGCATCATGTAATAACTCAATAACGGCACTATATTCAGCAACATTGTTTGAAGAAGGCCATAAACATACGCCTCCTGAAGACAATACTTGACCCGTAGGAGTATAAATCACCCAAGTAGCCAAAGCTGAGTTTTGAGTGTGACGACTAGCACCATCGATGAATCCTATGTAAATGGAAGACTCCATCGACATCTGCCATAAGAAACAGAAGCTAATCAGCAAACCCGATTATCATAAGAAAACCTAAATATGCAATTCAAAAAATTTACAATCATATACAACAATCAGACCTGGTTGAATATCATGCATAGTATTTTTTAATATAAAGACCATATCTAGGTTTCACCTAGGCTGTCTCTTCATAATCCACTGGCTCATAGACGCTCTTCTCTAATACACGTTTGACCATGTAAGGACCATGCCACATGGGATTAAACTTCCCTGCCCCCAAGGGTTCTTTAGCTTAATCCCACAGAAGGACCAAATCACCTTCACTAAACTACCTCAGACGGATAGACTTGTCATATTGGACCTTGACGTGATGTTTATTTACTTCTAGATCCACTAAGGCATCTCGACGCTACTCATCAAGCTGCTCTAAGTGGACCAAATGTTCTTCCAAAGTGGAAGTGTCTGGTAAAATATCTATAGCTAGCTTCATAGAAGCGATTTCGCATTCAACCGGCAAGATAGACTCCACCCCATGCACAAGCCGATATGGAGAGAAACTGGTGGCAGTCTTAACTGAGGTTCTATAGCCCCACAAAGCAGGATATAGCATGATATGCCAATTCATCTTGCTTTGTGCGATGGTTCATTGGAGAATAGGATTAAGTGATTTTTTCACTGCTTCAACCTGTCCATTCCTTATGGCTAATAACAAGAGGAGTGCTCTTACTTATACCCTAAATTTGAAGCCAAATCTTCCATCATTCTATTCTAAAAGTGCCTACCATGGTCGGTGAAAAGCTCTTTCAGAATGCCAAACTGAGTAATAATTTGGTTGAAAATGAAATGCACGGTTGTCTCACCGTCGGATTTAACTGTGGGAATAGCCTCTGCCCATTTAGTGAAATAATCAATGGCCACTCTAATGTGATGATTCCCCCTAGATGAAGCTTGGTTGCAATCCATAAATTCAAGCCCCCACTTGGTGAAGGGACTGATGGTGACAATAGGATGTAACGAGGCTAGATGCGAGCACATATTGCGTGCAAATACCTAGTAAGGGTGACACTTCTTGACCACATTAACACAATATTTAAAGATCGACAACCAAAAATATCCTACTCTCAATATTTTTTGGACTATATAAATCCCAGATAAATGACCACCACACGCCCCTCTGTGGAAATAATTCAACACAACCTCAGCCTCATCATGGGTTGAACAACAATGCAAAATGGAATCTACCCCATGGTGGTACAAAGTGTTATCCAGTATAAGGTAGTTCTTAGCTACATGACATAATCATCGTCACTCATCCCGTAAAAGGTGAGCAGGGACCTTCAACGTTTGAAAATATGCAATGATATCCCCGTACCATGAATCCAAAGTTGAGATAAGGAAAATATGCTCATCGACAAACCTATCCTCATAAACCTCTTCCTCCTCCAAAATTGGAAAATCAGATATGAGCTCCGCAAAGATCAACGATTTCTTCAATTTTGCCAAAACAAATTCAAGATCAAACTCTTGCAAAATAACAAACCATTTATTATATTTTCCCCCAATCATCCTTCAAGTGAGGACGAACTGAAATGAATCGATATGAGCTACAACCAAGGTTGGGCGGAGGAGAATGTAATGTCTCAATATCTGAACCGCATGAATAGTGGCCAAGTCAATATTCTCCACATGGGAATAACTAACTTCCACATCAATAAGGTTTCAGCTCAAATAATATATGACATGCTTGTGGAGCTTCTCATCCTCCTGAACCAAAACCATACCAATCATCTCCATGGACGCGGCCACATAAATAAAAAAATCATAGCTATAGTCAAGTGGACTAAACATGGGGGTCGATGCTAAGGCTTTCTTAAGAGCATCAAAGGACTCTTGGGCTCTCTCATCCTAGCAAAAAGAAGTGTCCTTCTTTAAAAGATGCATTAAGCCTTTTGTCAAGTTGGCAAAATTAACTACGAATCTATGCAAGAAATTTTCCA
This sequence comes from Pseudotsuga menziesii, assembly GCA_001517045.1. Lineage (NCBI taxonomy): Eukaryota > Viridiplantae > Streptophyta > Pinopsida > Pinales > Pinaceae > Pseudotsuga > Pseudotsuga menziesii. The sequence goes on along the minus strand of LPNX011077474.1, from coordinate 99,548 downwards.
TGCCTTGTAAACACTGAAGGTGTCTAATATTATGTGGGGGAGACAATTAAAGTATTGCCTCAACCTATAAGGGATCGACTCTTATACCCTCCCTAGATATGATGAATCCCAACAAGCGACCAATAGTCACACAAAATATGCACTTATGAGGATTTGACTGAACCTGATAATGATGACATATTTCGAATACTAATCTCAAATGGTATGGATGGTGCACTATCAAACAAGAATGAGTAATAAGGTCATCCAAATACGCTTTGATAATCATTTTGAGTTCATGAAAAATTAAGGTCATAGCCGGTTGAAATGTAGCTTCGACGTTTTTAAGGCCAAAAGGCATATTTCGATATGAAAAAGTACCCCAAGGACAAATAAATGCAGTCTTATGTTGATCCTCGGGTTTGATTTGAATCTAATTATATCCAGAAAAACCTTCCATGAAGGAGAACACCTTGCTTCCCACACACTCATCCAAAATTTGATCAATAAATGGTGTGGGAAAATTATCCTTAGGACAAGCACGATTTAAGTCACGGAAATCAATGCATATACAAATCGCTCCCTGCTTCTTATCAACCGGAACGGGATTTGAAACCCACTCTGTCAACGGAACAGGATAGATAAAACTAGCTTTTAAGATTTTCTCTATCTCAACCGGTACTTTTCTAGGATTCACCACACATAAACGTTGTCGAACTGGCTTCCCATCCGGATAGGTCTTAATCTCATGTTTGACAATATGAGGGTCGATACCTAGAATTTCCTCATATGACCAAGCAAATATGTCACAGAACTCTTTAAATAGATCAGTATACTCCTTGATCTCATCAGGGGAACAACTCGCCCCAATATAGATGTTCTCAACTTTACCAGGATCGCAAGAAATATTGATAAGAATAGTAGGTGATAAATTCTCCATGTTCCCATTGGTTGTCTGATCAGGAGAGCTCAATGGAACCATGAGACTACCAATATTCTCACTAATAATCTCCCTAAAATCATCATGCTCCATATGGTCGAGTTCAGGAAGAAAATATGATCGATGATGTAATTCTTCCCAAGGTGGCTCAACCCCAGGCATGGCCTCAATAATGGATTCATCTAATGGAAAAACATCATCGAGGAAATCATGTGCATGAGAGGATTCAACCTCCCATGCAGGCAGCACATACGGGTCCTCCTCCTTCATCGGTGAAGAGGAAGGACTAGGCTCTTCAACTTGACCAATATTTGCTTGATATGCTACCATCGTTGCAGGTCACAACACATCCATTTCAATAGGTCCAATCGAAGGACTCAATGAAGGAAGAATCAAAGGATCTTCCATATGGGTAGTGCGAAAAGACCCCGAATTCAACAAGGATGAAGCCCCACCAAAACTAGATCCGATCATAAGAACGGGCACAGGATAGCTAAAGGTTCCCATAACAGACAGATACATACCTACACCCACACTCCCAGTTGCCGGCTGAGAATGATCAATAATCGGGATAGAAGTTCCCAATAATGCACTAACACTCAGATTATAGAATGATATCTGATCAATCATAACGAATCTTCCCATTAAATGGAAATCATACCACTTGAAAGAGAGAAGAAGCTATGGCTTGCATACTATACATCCAATTTTGGCCTAACAAAATATTGTAGTGAAGGGGAGTATCAACCACCTCTACCTCAATTGTGATGGTCTTCCCTCCCAATTGGACCTTCAGAGAAGGAATAATCCTGTTGCAGTCGAAATGATATACCATCAAAAGATGTCAACATATTAGCGTATTCAGACAACTCGGGAGAACCCGAACCCTTCCAACATGACAAAGACATCACGGAAGCAGCAACACCTTCATTAATAACAGTGTGTTTGATGGTGATATTAAGACACTCTACATGAATCAAAAGAGACATGTAGTAAGGAAAGAGAGGATGTATTCCCATGGTTTCAAATTTGAAAACAAAACAAGAGTTATCATCATCAACCCCAAGAGCAGAAAGCAAGGATTTCCTCTGCGGAGGACAAGTCTGAAGTACTCCAAGCGTAGACATTGCACAAGGAGTTTGGCCCAAATCCTCAACAACGAAATAGTTCTAGGTAGCTCAGGCATTAGGATTGTGCCCTGAATGCTTTAGGACTCCCTTAGGAATGCGATATGCAGCTTTAGGTTTATCCATAGGTTTTTTGATACGCAAAGGGCACTCGGGTGGAGCAGATTCCTTTCCAAGGTCCGGTTGTGACAAACCATAATCCTTCGCACGAGTAACAACCTTAGTAGCGTGCACCATGTTGACGCAACCATGACCAGTATTGGCCTCTAGTGGATTTTGATCTCCACCCTATGCACAATGCGAATCAATGGTCCTCGAGCTCATATTTTGATTGTTGGGTAAAGGATTAGTTAACATGGCTGGGCCCTGTGCTATGAACCTTGAAGCATCTTCCATATGAGGGCACAAAAGAGTGAGGTGGTCCTCCTTACATAACTTGCAAAGAAAGTTTACCTTACATTTAGTCTTCTTGTCCCCCCCAGCATTATGAGTGTTCTTGTCATTATAATTAGCATTTTCATTCTTATTCCCACCCTTATGATTATTTTTCCCTTTTTTCTTATTCCTTTCAGGCTGCTGGTTGCCCTTATAGTCTGATGATTCCATGGAAAGTACACTCGTCATTTGGGTAGGTTGAGACAAATCAATGGCTTATCTTGACGCAGATTGATTAATTGACAATTGGCTCACTTGTTTCACAACTGAATCTACAGGTTTGGTACTTGTATAGCCCACAATGCCATCGACATGTGGCCCAAGCTTGATCTTGGGATCGAAACTAGATCACGGAGAATGAGGTATAATCTCATACAAAATTCTAGATTGAGCATAGATCAAATCCAACTCTTGTGCCCTAAATATTGCTTGTTCCTCGTTTTGGACTCCAGATGTAGAAACATCCTTCGCGATGTAAGGTAGCAACGACTTGAGGAACCACTCAAGGAGAAATTTCAGTGGAATAAAGGATTTAATCAACCGCTTTTGTCTACGCCACTCTTGAATATGATCCAAGATATGTGTGGATTTGTCTTGTCAAAATGTCTACAAGAGTTCAGTACCAACGTTGTAACGTACGAGTAGCTGAAAATGATTGAGGAAATTCATGGCAAGGTCATAAAATAAAACATATGCCCCCCTTGGCAACTCTATATACCATTTCACTGCAGGACCAATGAGGGTGCATTGAAATAGCCTGAAACAGATTGAATCGTCATGTAAGGAATTGGAAGAGCACCAAAGGTGAAAAGTAGTGACATGCTCACTAGGATATTCTACAGCTTTGCCCTCGAACTTGGGAATGTCCAAAGGAAGCTTGTTAGGGATGACCGGCCAGGTCGGGTCATGAGATACTGGATCACTCATAAGTCTTGATAAGTCAGGTAAGTTCAATTTTGCAAGGAAAGGGATCCTAGGTTGAGCCAGTCTATGCCATGCTCCCTGATAGTTTTGGTTCATGTAAGGTTGATTGCTGTAAATACGATGGCCTTGGCCATAAAAACCTCCTCCCATTTGACCCGTATAGGGCTGCATGGAAGCATTGTGATGTGGGGCACCTTGATTATGCGGTGCTACAAATCCATAATTGGAAGAGTAAGCAGGTTTTTGATACCCATACCCATAGGTTTGATAGTTCTATCCATATTGTTGTCCATAAGATTGTCCATGAGAAGCTCCATAAGGTGTCCCATGGGATGTCCCACAAGAATGTCCATAGTTAGGAATATGGGGAACTCCTTGAGATGGACCATAAGACAATCCAGAAATAAGGATATGACCTCCTGACACAATAGGAGGTACTTGACTCTGAGATACTACCATGCGAGCAGTCGCAGTACGAACATGGATAGTAGTGATATTTCAGCCCGAAGGCGACATGAATGAGGGGGAGGAAGGGTTGTCAAAAATGCATTCAAAGGAGAAGGGTTTGAGGATGAAGGGACATGTGAAGGAATATAAGTGGTGTTCCCAATGGTCACTGATTTTAGTTTTGGTATCCACATATGATTACTAACACTAGGTCTAGAATGAGCATGTGAGGTTGCTTCCACTGCTGGGATGGAAGGTGCAATGTGACTAGTGCTCCCAAATCTCTCTGCATGGAAAGGAATAGGAGTGGCCCTATGCGTAGTGCTAGGTTCAAATTCTGACTCGACATGATGTACCGGATCGAGTGCAGGGATATCAGACATGTCAGAATGAACATGACTAGTGCTTGTGGGTTCATAATGAGTCTCCTCACCTGGTAACCAATATTGGTGACCTACGAATGAGGGATCATAACTAGAATGTGAAGGTATTTCTGGTGAAGGGTCATATACGGGAGTAGGATCTTCCTCCCCAACATCATGAGGTGGAGAGGACATCTCTGGAATCTCATCCTCATGATCTCCCATAGTGTGTGAATCAAAGTGAGAAATAGTCCTCCTAGACTGTCTATTTCTCTCTCCCAAAGGAGGAGGAGACTCTAGAAGGTGGAAGTCCTGCTAAACGACGAGAACGGTGAAGTGTCATGCCCGAATCCAAAATGACTCAAAAAATGAAAATACTCGATCTAATTATGGAAAACCTAGGAAAACTAGCATGCACATAGCATTCACCTATAAAATATAAAGCCAAATCGCAAGAAAACAAGGGTAGGATATGTGAGATCCCGAATGAAGCAAGTATATCTCGCCTAGGAGAAGATTAAGAATCCCATACACAACAAGCAGAGGTTTGTAACCAATTATATTGGCCATCAGCTTCAACGCATATAGAAACTGTGCTTTCCAACCCCTACCTGGACAAAACACCTACAGAATAACCTCTGTGAAGTACCCCCTTGATAACCTAGGTAAGGAAACTAAGGTCACCTCAATATAATCAATGCTTAGGTGGACATTCATAGGCAGGATTGACCGTATGGGTAGGGTAGAAAAACCTGAAACTCTCAAAAGAGCCCCTAAATACGAATACAATCTTGGAAATATCTCTAGTGCTACTTAGTTACAACCAAGGGTCATCCCAATCATAACCACTCACACTGCCTCATGCTTAAATCCCTTGTAAGAGGAGGATCCTGAGAAACACTAATTATAGAAAGGAATTTCACACTCTCACCTAGATAGACACATAAATGTTTCATTTAGTGGTCTTGGAGAATTTACTCACAATGAACTATTCCAAGACCCTAAAACCTAGTCTTGTTGGTGCACCCTATAAAATAAAAGAGTGTAACTCATTTTATTATGCGTTGATTTTAATTGGCTTATTACTCAAAGGGTAAATGGTCGTGAAACTAATGATGTTATGACGCAACAAGAAGTAAAATGCACACCTAACAATCAATGCAAATGCACTATGTGAAATGAAGAACAGGGTATGCTACTACGTGAAGTGCAAAATTTTCCTTCAAATGAATATGCAATCATTCCTATATGAAAATATGACTAATACTCTCCAAGCAAACCTAATGCAAGTACCATGCAAAATGCAAACAATGCATAATGATGCAAAAAGCAAATGTTTTTGTATTTTTTGAATTAAATGAGATAAAAAGCAAAAGTATGACTCTACAACACTTAGACTCTGCAAGCACTACCAGATAGCACCCAAGAAAAGCACCAAGGTAAAAGAGACCTAATGCATTAATCCCAAAACAAAAAATAGAAAATGAAATGACAAGAAAAATTTCAAAAATTTAAACTAAAAAGCATCTCTGGACAGAAACATGGGTGTATACAGACTCCAGAATCATCCAAGAAGCCTCAATAATCATCCAAAATCACCCAGCAACACTTAATATTCCCCAAAAAGGAAATAATCAATGCATATGCGACTGTTTGCAGAAAATCTGCATATATACACGGCTATTCTAGGAAAGCCTACATGTACATGCGACTATGAAGGAAAAACCCATGTATAGGAAGAAAAAGAGATTAAAAAAATAGGAAAAAAGACAAGCTGAGAAAAAATTTACTCCTATAAGACACTACTAGGAAAACATGCCCCCAAACTTGACTTAGAAACAGAGAAATCAGAGCAATTCAAGAACATTGAATGCCAACAAAACCCCCAAAGGAAATGACTAGGAACTCCCTAGTATAGTCGCCAATTCTGTTATGGAGAAAACTTCCTATGGATTGGGGTGTACCACAATAGATAGAGTAACCGTAGAAATCAATCCCTTCCCAATATGCAAGATAAATAAAACATCTAACACTAAAGGATCTTGAAACATACCTTATTCCCGATGGTTGATGTAGATCCCCATTGAGCTTTTCCAATCCCGATTGTGTTAACAATTTGCTCTCTCAACAGTCAACAAACAAGATAAGCATGCTATATAATGGTGTTAGACCTACTCTAGAATATATAATAAATAATGTATAAGCAATTAAAAGCCTCCATGGATTCAATATTTATTTAAATGCACATCATTGGACAGGAAAATATATTTCTATTAATATAAATCATAGATTACAGGAATGGAAACCTCTGTCGGCACATCTGCGAACCAAAGAAACTGAGTCCTTCATCTGGGCCTCCACCACCTCAATCCTCCATCTCTCGATAGAAATATCACAAGCAAAGGCAAGCTTGGGAAGAACACCAAGTGATCCAAGGGACAAAGGGATGCAGACTCAAGTATAAGCAAGCTATGGCAACAATGTACTATAGTTTTCTTGCTCTTTAATTCCTCCTCTTTAATGTATCCAAAGGGTTCCTTATATAGTGCTTCAATGGGGTAATGGAAGGTCAAATCTGAGCGATCTCAAGGAATATGGAAGGCCAAGAGACAAGTGAATCGGCACATCAAGGAAAACTCCAAAAATATTTGGCCTTTTGCACACATCCCCGATGTACACAGGTTTAAGGGTTATATCCATGTATATACACAAGAAAGGGTTAAGACATCTCGTATGGAAAATAACAGGTGTTTTTAGGGATGATCTTGGAAACATCAAAGGTACAAAAATAGTCCATGGGGTCCAAAGAGTCTGTAGAGGGACAGGAAAGGCCATAAATGTGTGATCTACCATGTGTGGTAAAATCAGCTATAATAGTAACCTCTTATAGGAAAAAGTTCCCCATGGGCATATAAATGTCGTTTTGTACTGATCGGAGAGAAATAACTCAATTTGATTATAGCTAGAAAATACCTCCATGAACGAGAAGATAACACTTCCAGCACAATTGTCAATAATCTGATTGATATACAGAGTCAGAAAATTGTCTTTGGGACAAGCTTTGTTTAGGTCTCAGAAATTGATGCAGACTCTAATGGTTCCTTTCTTTTTATTCACAGGGACAATGTTAGATACCCATTCTGTCATGGGTATAGGATAAATAAATCCTTCCTTCAGAAGTTTTTCTATTTCGTCTTTAATAGTCGTAGCCTTCTGGGGATGGACTTGACACAATTTCTACCTAATAGGTTTTGCTATGGCATAGGTTTTAATTTCATGAACCACGATAGACAGGTCTATCCCAGACATCTATTCATAAGTCCAGGTAAATATATCACATAATTCTTTGAATAATGTTGTAAATGCTTTAGTTTCTTCTATTGAGCAGTTCTTCCCTACATGAACATGCTTAATGATTCCAGGTTTGATTGTTATGTCAATTGGGGTTGTTTTAGTAATGTTGCATAGGTTTCCTTCATATTCTTTATTTTTTAATAGAACAATCATTTGAAAATGGGTGACAATATCAGTATTGATAAGTGATTCAAGGTCAAAACCTGCCAAAGTGGCATTGGGAAGAAAACAATATCGATGATGATGATCTTACCATGCGGTTTCTCTCTCACTCATAATCTCCATGATGGACTCATATGAAGTAAAAGTATGTGTAAGATAATCTAGAGTGGGAAGAGAAGGTTCCAACCAATAAGGTAGGTGGTAAGGATCCGAAGCCATGAGATGAAGGTCATCAACATGGTCATCGGAAATGGATTGGATAGCATCATACATTGCTTCATGTGGGACAAGCAAGGATGACTCAACAATTTATTTTCCCTTGGTACTAAAGCCATTTGTGGAAATCATATTTACTATCGCCACTTCTGTACTAGGAGGGACTGATGAAAACACACCCATGAGGGTGGAGTCTTTCAGCAAACCTATCCCATTTGATTGATAAGGAGGAGGGGATTGACCTAGCATAGGGATGTTATTCATCGTGGGGGTTGTAACATCTGGCATGCAATAATCAAGTTGATCGATAGTCATAATATTCCCCATATGTAGAAATTGGAGCTTTCTAAATATTGTTGAAGCGAGAGCGGTCAGAGCATAAGACCAATTCCTCCCCAATAGAATTTTTGAATCTAACGGGGCTTCAACTACTTCCACCTGAATGGAAATAGCCTTGCCCCTAAGCTTGACAGAAAGTGATAACAATATACCATGGGGCTGATAACCTCATCCATCAAAATCTTTCAAGGTATTAGGTGATTTCATAACCTCAAGAGAACCAATGGGTCTCCAACATGCTATAGACAAGACCAAGGTCAAAGCTCCTTCATCTAGGACGGTCCTATGGACCTTTCTCCCAACTACTTTGGAAGTAATCTGAAACATGAGTTGGTGAGGTAGTATGCATTTATAGTTCTCTTTGTTGAAATGAATCAAGTTGGTGTTATCTGGGGCTAATACCCCCAAATCTATTAGTAGGTTTTTACGTTGCATCGGACAACATTGGAGTACCTCAAGGGTAGACATCGGACAAGGTTCTTGAGCTAGATCTTCAACATAATTATAGAATTGTGTAGCTCAGGCATTGGGATTGAAAATAGAATTCCTGAGGGTAGCCTTAGGTGGTCATAAAATTAAATCAAGATTAGTTTTTTCGATCATGAGAGGGCCATTAGACGAAGATGGGGGAGAACTAGTAGAAGGAACTTTGTCAGAAGAATGAATTTTTTCCTTTTTCTCTTCTGTCATGTCATAAGACTGACTATGAGTTCTAAAACTAATGGTCTCGGAAGACATCATTTTGATTTCTTCCATGGAATTGGAGGTTCCTTGATTAGACATGTGGTTTATCAATTGTTGTTGAGAGGGAAAAGGATCAATAAGAACTGTTGGTGTGTGGTTACTTTTCAAAAATTTATTGATCTCGTCACAATGAGGACATTATTTTGTGAAGTGATATCCTCCACACAATCAATAGGGATATTTATCTTTCCTCTTCCCTTTATCATTCTCGTTGGTCATTGGTTTAGGATTCTCCTGTTGGTTCCTAGGTTTCTTGTTTTTACCTTTTCCCTTTTTTCTTATTGTCGGGTTCCTGTGAACTTTGAATAGAATTCATCTTGGTGGAAATCATAGGAGTCGAAAGAGCAGTGGTAGAATCATTTGTTTGCTTTGCAGGTTTGGCTGTTGATGAGGGTTGGATTGAACCAACTAGCCCATCAACAGGAGTCTCTACTGGTGGCTTAGTGAGATCTGTGATGGGGCAAGGAGATTGCATAATTAAGTCATACAGTGTTCCGGATTGTGAATAGACCATATCCAAATACTGAGCATGACTGATATCCTTCTCTTCAGTAACAACACCACCCATAGCCACATCTCGGGTGATAGGAGGAAACAATGACTTAGTGAACCAATCAGCTAGGAGTTGGTCCAGGATGGGATCTTTAATGATTCTTCTCTACCTTCTCCACTCATGGATATGATCCGATATGTACATGGAGGTGTTCTGATGAAGTGAAGTCAAAATATCCATACCCATTTCATAACGAATGGGTAGCTAAAAGTGCATAAGGAAAATAGTTTCCATAGAGATAAAGTCCAAAAACAAATGTTGTGGAAGTTAAATGTACCATTTTCCAGTCGTACCAATCAATGTGCGCTAGAAGAGTCTTAAACAAACAGAATCATCCATCAGGGAGTTCGAGGAATACCACAAATGGAAGTTCATAACATGGTTTTTGGGATCATCTCCCTGCTTTCCATTGAATTTTGGAATGTTTGATGGCAACTTGACTGGAGTCGCAGGCCATGAAGGGTTGTTTCAAATGGGATCATTTACCAATTTGGACAAATCAGGTAATTCCAAAGCTACTAGGAAAGGTAACTAACAATTGGGTTCCACATACTGGTGGTATTAATAAGGAATGTATCCACCAGTAGGACCATATGTTGATTGGTATAAAGGTTGTTGAAACGGCTGATGAGATGATGAACTTCCCGAAGATCCTCCTGAAGGGGGTTGACCGCTAGAGTTGGGACCACTAGGACCACTTGGCTCTCCTAGACCTTCGAGACCACCTAGACCACCAGGACCACTAGGACCACTTGGACCTCATAGACCTTTGAGACCACCTAGCCCATGAGGACCACCAGGAGGAGGACCGCCAAGACCTTCAAGACCTCTAGGAGGAGGACCGCTAGGACCTCCAAGGCCTCTAGGAGGAGGACCACCAGGACCTCTGGGACCTCCAGGAAGAGGACCACCAGGACCTCTAGGAATTCCAAGACCCCCGAGGGGAGGACATCCATAAGGTGCTCCTCCTGTGCCTCCAGCAGCATGAATAGGTATTCCTCCTATTGCTGGCATGTAAGACCAGTTGGGTTTCCCCCATGGTGTAAACATATTCCCAAGGTATGGAGTTCCAGTATAAGGAATTCCTATAGGGGTAGGTTGATAATTCATATTCCCTACAGGTATTTGGTTTCATGGGTAACCCTAACCCCATGAGGGTTTATTAACTGTAGGTTCTGCTGCTAAGGGCTGACCTAAACTTAAAGGAGGGTTTACCATATTTGTATTGGTGGGAGGAACATATACTGTGGATTGTTCTACATTAGAGGTATGTCTATTATTAGTAACAATTCCACTAGCAGGTAATGTAGGTCGTGCCAGGGGTTTCCCCCTGGCGTTAGAAGTTACAGACACTACTAGAATTGAAGGTTTCCCCCCAACCATAGAAAGTATAGGATGACTAGAGACAGACCTAGAATTCAAAACTGCAGGAGTAGAATTGGAGGTTTGACTTGGATTGTGAGAAGTCTCACTATATGTTGGATAACCATTAATGGAAGCTCTAATTTCAGCCATGGGCCAAGGATCCGTATTACGAGGTAATCTAGCTAATATAGATTCATTATGAGGTGCAAGTGTGGCCAAAACTCTATATATCCTGTGCATTCTCTTTTGAAAATATTATGCACAGTGAATAAATGCATGTATTTGTCTATATTCTTCTTCACCTGGAGAATTTTTTTTAGGAGAGGTTATATTAACTCCAAATGAGGAAATGGCCTGACCCATAGAAGGTCTCCCAAACAGAGCATCAGAGCCATACTCAGGTGCATCAGGACTATCGGTATGACCTTCCATCGGAGGATGAAAGGAAGTATCATACACAGGAGGCTATTGAGCCAAGGGCTTAATATAAGAAGTGAATTGATCTCCACTTTCTACAACCAGATTTTCTTCTTCATGGGAACTAGTTGCAACTCCTTGGTTGATGGCTTCCATTAGACTTTCTCTCGTAACGAGAGGAAAATCATGTTGAAATATTGTAACTTTGAAGAATATTCTATATGTATCTTTTGTGGTCCTTGATGGTCCTACCTGGAGAACAACTTGTATTATCTTGTACCCCGATGCTTCTAATCAAAAGAACTAATAAGAGTCATGAGGTTGTCCCCTCTAATTGTAAAGGTGGGTCATTAGCACCCCAGTGTGGTTACTTGAGCCTACATGTGTAACTTGAGCCTACATGTGTAACTCGAGCCTACATTTTGAATGATTTAATTGAAGTGAATGGATGAATATAAATAGAGGTGTAGCTCTCCTCATTTGAGCACACACTCTCACTTGTGTAGAACATTAGTGGAGAAGAGAAGTAGCTGGAGAAGGAGGAGGATCGGGCTTTGATCTCCTTGCTGGTTTTATCTTTTATATTTTTGGGTACATCTATATTGAGGAAGCTTTTGCTAGGTTTTTCCCTTTATGGATTTCCCAACATAAATCTTTGTGTTCCTTTTGTATGGTTGTGCTTGTCTATCTTTCAATGATCCTGTTTATATGCTTTTGTTATGAAATACTGATGTCTTAGTTAAGCATCTGAAAATTTACCATGGTATCAGAGCCACCTTGAAAGAAGAAATTGTGTAGCTACATAAGCTATGGATTCTTACTTTTTGGTTCTCTCTCCACAATCGATCAGCAAAATAAGGCTAGGTTGACTCTCCATTGAAGGGCGCATCTTTTTGTCGAAGCGGAATTCGATTCCGAGCATTTTCAGTTTTTGGTGCGGGAAATTAGGGCTTCTTGCAGAAGAGGAATTTTTGAGTGAGCCCAGGATAGGATTTCTCTCCTCATCAAAATAGAAGTTTAGAGACCTGGATCAAGATTTTTGGTTGGGTGAAACTCTGGAAAATTCAAACCCTACTTTGACCCCGAGCTAGAAAAACCCTAAATACTAAAACTACTAAGTTTTGGTACTTTTGCTATATTATGATATTGGTGAAGGATCAAGAGCTGAAAATTGCAAAGGAAAACGATGAAATCCTGATGTACACTATGTCCAACATTCAGCCTCATATTCACTATATTCGATTAGATATGATCCCTCCAAGTTAGGGTTCCATCCTCTTCCAGAATTAATCCCTAAACAGGACACCTAGGGAGAATTGTTGTAGCGTGGGATATAGAGATCCAAATGGAATTCCTGAAGATGTTCCAGAACGAGCATGTAATTTAATTTTTGTGGTCCGAATTTATGAACCTGAAGATGAACCAATGACATGTGGCATGCCATACAACTTCACTATTATGAACAGTCCTGTAACAAGTCACCTTGGGAAAATTACCATAAATCCCAATTGATGAAACCAATTCTGATGAAACCTATGGTTTTGGATCAGGGACATGCGAGGTTACCTTAGTAATAAATTTCAGAGATAGAGGAGTAGTAATTTCAGATATATCATAGAAACGGTAACAAACATTTCTGTAGAAGAAATTGGAAAACTAGGGCTTTCTGTTCCAGGAGATTCCCTCCACTGTTTTCAGAAAAGGAGTACATTGGACAGCTCCATTTGAAGAGATCTATATTTCTATCCAATAAAATCTGAAATATTCAAAGTTTTTAAAATTAGGGTTTCTCTGACAAACCCTAGATCAGCTAGCTCCGGAAGCAGGATGGACACCTCAAATCGGTAAGATCTAATCTTTTGCTATTTGCATTTGAGGTTCTCATTTCAAAGTGATCTATCACATCAGCTTGATGATAAGGTTGGTGAAGTTGAAAACTTCCAAGCATGGAAGTATTTGATCTCTCTGAAGAAAATGAATTGGACACCTACATGAGTAGAGAGGTTCCAGTTCTAGAGGGAGATGAGCCTCAAAGCCTTACACAAGAAGAACTTAATCAAGGCCAAGAAGATCATTGTTGATTCAATCACAGATCAAATTGTACCACAAGTGTCTTCCCTAAAGACACCGAAGATGTTTGATTCCTTGATCAAGCTATTTGAAGATAAGAACATAATTCAGAAGATGGATTTGAGAAAACAGTTGAAGAATGTGAAGATCCAAAATGCATAACATCTTAAAGAGGTAGAAGAAGAAGCAGAGAATGGCCTCCCATGATCATGGGATTCATTCATGTGAGGAATGTGTGCCAAAAGGAAGTGATTACTTTCAGTTGACTCTGGGAAGAAGAAGAAGCTTGTCTCATAAGAAGAGAAGAAGAAATATGGGAGCAAAGTGAAGATCAAGCTCTCACCATTCAAAGAAGATCCCTCAAGTGATGAGGAATATGAAGAAATCAATTCTTGACAAACCTCTTATCCATCTTATCATTTGGATAAGAAATGATGATTTCATGGATGAAGAAGATGATGAAGCAAAATGATCAAGAAGGAGTCTACCCATGAAACAAACAAAAGATAAGTATTCAATTGTCATTTAATGATATTGTTTTGTTATGCATTTGATTATATTCAGTTGATGTGTTGTTTGCATGCATGTGATGGGTAAGTAGCTCATGGTTCTATACAAATCTCCATTGTTACTTATCTAGAATGAAACCTATTTGGATTACTGCACAATCTCAATGATTTCATGGTAGAGATGGAAGGCATATAGAAAGTTTCTGTGAGATATGGATGAATGTTGTATTGGCTAAATAGTTGCATGATGCATAAGAATTTGTCATTATGCATATGTAGTTCTAACCATGAAACTAGTGCATTTGAATTGTAGGAAAGGTCCTGTACAACCTCCTAAAAGAAAAGAAGGATGAGACTTGTTCCGAAGAACAAGTGATGACAATTCAATAAACATGAATCTGAAGCTCCCAAGGTCAGAGACACCATGGCAAAAGAAAGAGCTTCAAAGAGCGGTACATCCACCTCGAAAGATGAAGACCACCATGGGTATGAGAGATAACTCAAGATGAAGAAAAAAAATGCTATGAAAGAAGCTATGATCAAAGAATAACAGTTGATTATGGGGAATGATGTATATGATATGATTTTGAGACATAAAGGGAAGTATGTAGTATCTTCCATATGGATCTACAAGAACAAGTGTACAAAGCAAGAATCATGATTTGCCTCAGAAAGAATAGACTATGACATGACATACTCTATTGACCAGTATATATTAAGCATAGAATCACCTATACAAAATGAAGAAGGAATATAATACTCCACTTCAGGGGAGTGACTACAGAAGATATCTGAGTTCGACACAGTACGACATGATGGATAGCTTCCTGATGGATCGATACTTTATACCAAGAGTAAAGTGGGTTCCAACCTTCAAAGTTGAATGCAGAAGACTAGGATATGTTGATGATCTGACAAGATGAACTGATGGAAGATGTTATGATGATGTTTGGGATATAGTACTCAAACCAGAAAGCAAGCATGTGGTATCTTACAAATGGATTTGCAAGATAAAATATGTCACTGATAGAAGTAAGGAAAGACTTGTGGCTAGAGGTTTCTATAAGAAAGAGGGAATCAATTTTGAAGAGACACTTACTCCAGGAAGCAAGGTACACTTCCTTCAGAACTATGATGGTAGTTGCTTCCATGATGAAGTAAAGACAATCCTTTCTTAATGGTATGATTGGGGAAGAGTTTTACATCAAAAGGATTTGAAGTTGAAGACAGATGGACTCATATATGTAAGTCGAAGAAGGGCCTCTATGGCATGAAGCAAGCTCCTAGAGATTGGTATGGTAGTTTCCTGTCAATTATGGGTTTTACCAAGAGTAAACCTGATCCTAACCTTTATCTCAAGGTTGTAGAAGATGAAACTGTCATCTTGTTATTATATGTGGATGACTTATTCTTGGCAGGGAAGGAGAAACATATCATGGAAAGCAAGAAGAAACTAGCAGAAGAATTTGAGATGAAAGACCTTGGGTTAATGCACTATTTCCTAGGTCTGGAAATATGACAAAGTTCAGAAGAAATATTTCTCACCAGGGAAAGTATGCGGTAGAGATATTGAAGAGATTAAATATGTTGGAATGCAAAGCCATGGACACACCCATGGAATCCAACCTGGATTTGTTAGATGATGACTCATCAGAGTTAGTAGATGCGACTCATTACAGACAGATCATTGGGTCATTGATGTACTTAACAAATACCAGACATTTGTTTTGATGTGAACACCTTAAGTCGATATCTTGTTCAACCAAGATGGGTTCACCTAGTAGCTGCAAAACATGTGATGAGATATCTGAAAGGGACTATAGACCTTGGTCTATACTATGATGGTAGCCATGACTACAGATTGTATGGCTATACAGATGTAGATTGGGTTGGAAGTATCTCAGACAGGAAAAGCACATTAGGTAGATGATTTTGTTTGGGGTTTGCTATGAGTTCATGGTTTAGCAGGAAACAGTCCAGTGTTTCTCTTACAACAACAAAAGTAGAATACATAGCAGATTGCTCTGCTAAGTTGTGAAGCCATATGGCTTCAGAAGCTTATATCAGGTCTCCTTGACCTGAATATGGATACTACATTGATTCTATGTGATAACGAGAGTTGTGATAATAGAGAACCCTGTGTTCCGTCGTAACACATAGAAATCCGATATTTCTACATACAAGATAAAGATGCAGATGATGATGTTTCAGTATTCCCATACTGAAGATATAGATGATGCTTTCAGTATTCACATACTGGAGATATAGATGGTGATAGTTCAGTATTCACATACTGAAGATGTAGATGATGATGGTTTAGATGGTGATGTGCTGACGAAGCCTCTGTCCCGAGTAAAGTTTGAACACTTTCAGGACAAGCTTGATGTGGTTTGGAAAGACCTTCCTTGAAAGGGGGAATAGTGATGTTGCAATGGGATTGTATCATCCTGGGAGATATGTCCAAAAGTGATCCGGAGACCTCGGTCTTCAAGAATGAAGAGGGATTGTATCATCCTGGGACATATGTCCAGAAGTGATCCGGTGACCTCGGTCATAGAGAATGTAGCAGGATTGTATCATCCTTGAACTTCGGTTCATAACGGATCTGGTGAACTTCAGTCATTGAGAAGGTGGCAGGATTGTATCATCCTTGGATTTTGGTTCAGAACGGATCTGGTGAACTTCGGTCATCGAGAAGGTGGCAGGATTGTATCATCCTTGGACTTCGGTTCAGAACAGATCCAATGAACTTCAGTCATCGAGAAGGTAGTAGGATTGTATCATCCTTGAACCTCGGTTCAGAATAGATCCAGTGACTTCGGTACTCAAGAACGTGTGTTGATCCCACAATTCCAATAGGAAGGATTGTCTGAGTTCCACAACTGTGTTGATCCCGTAATTCCGAAAGGAAGGATCGTTAGTAACTCCGTAAAGACCTAAATCCCATAATTCAGAAAGGAAGGATCATTGAATTGATCCCATAATTCCAATAGGAAGGATTGTCTGAGTTCCACAGATGTGGTGATCCCGTAATTCTGAAAGGAAGGATCATTAGTAACCCGTAAAGTCCAAAATCCCATAATTCCGAAAGGAAGGATCGTTGGTAGCTCCGTAAAGACTTGATCCCGTAATTCCAACAGGAAGGATTGTTTGAGTTCCACAGATGTGTTGATCCCATAATTCCAATAGGAAGGATTGTGTGAGTTCCACAAATGTGTTGATCCCGTAATTCTGAAAGGAAGGATCGTTAGCAACTCCGTAAAGACCTAAATCCCGTAATTCCAAAAGAAAGGATCGTTAGTAGCTCCGTAAAGACTTGATCCTATAATTCCGAAAGGAAGGATCGTCTGAGCTCCACAAATGTGTTGATCACGTAATTCCGAAAGGAAGGATCGTTAGTAACTCTGTAAAGACCTAAATCCTGTAATTTCGATAGGAAGGATCGTTCGAGTAGCATAGACATGTTGATCCCGTAATTCCAAAAGGAAGGATCATGTTGATGTTTTGATGATGATGATGTTGATGTTTTGATGATGATGATGTTGATGTTTTGATGATAATAATTTTATGATGATGATGATGTACTGATCAAAAGATCAGAGTGTGATGATGATGATATTTTGATGATGTTGAATGTTTTGATCATAATGATGTTGATGTTTTCATGATGATGATGTTTTTATGATGATGATGATGTACTGATCAAAATATCAGAGTATGATGATGATGTACTGATTGAATGATCAAGAGTATGATGATGATGATGTACTGATCGAAAGATCAGAGTGTGATGATGATGATGATCAGTATGTGATGATGACGACATACTGATCAAAAGATCAGAATATGATGATGATTATTCTGTTCAAGAGTTGAAGTATGATGATGGTGCTGATCACGATGTTACTAATCAGAATGTGATGATGTTGCTGATCGGAAGGTCAAAATGCTGAAGATGTCTTTGCTGATCGAAAGATCAAAGTGCTGAAGATATTCCTGATCAAAATGTTGAAGATATTGGTGATGATCGAAAGGTCAAAGTGCTGAAGATGTTGCTGCTGATCGAAAGGTCAAAGTGTTGAAGATGTTGCTGAAAATGTTGCTGACCGAAAGGTCAAAGTGCCGAAGATGTTGCTGATCAAAAGGTCAAAGTGCTGAAGATGTTGTTGCTGATTGAAAGGTCTAAGTGCTGAAAATGTTGCTGATCGAAAGATCAAAGTGTTGAAGATGTTGCTGATCAAAAGGTCAAAAGATGCTGATGTTGATTAAAGAGTTGATGTCGTCAAATATTGAAGATGAAGACTATATGACATTGAAAAGCTTCCAATGATTTATAGATGTGTTACCCTGATGATGTTGATGATGTCCTCTCCTACTATTGTTGTTGTTGATGTTGTTGTAGAATACCCTTCTCGTTAAGGGGGAGTGTTGAAATATTGTAACTTCGAAGAATATTCTATATGTATCTTTTGTGGTCCCCGATGGTCCTACTAGGAGAACCACTTGTATTATCTTGTACCCTTATTCTTCTAATCAGAAGAACTAATAAGAGTCATGAGGTTGTCCCCTCTATTTGTAAAGGTGGGTCATTAGCACCCCAGTGTGGTTACTTGAGCCTACATGTGTAACTCGAGCCTACATGATTAACTTGAGCCTACATGTCAAATGAGTTAATTCAAGTGAACAGATGAATATAAATAGAGGTGTGGTGCTCCTCATTTGAGACACAGACACTCTCACTTGTGTAGCACATTAGTGGAGAAGAGAAGTAGCTGGAGAAGGAGGAGGATCAGGCTTTGATCTCCTTGTTGGTTTTATCTTTTATCTTTTGGGGCATCTATATTGAGGAAGATTTTGTTGGATTTTTCCCTTTAGGGTTTTCCCAGGATAAATCTTTGTGTTCTCCTTTTGTATGGTTGTGCTTGTCTATCTTTCAGTGATCCTATTTATATGCTTTTGTTATGAAATCGAAATGAAATACTAATGATCTAGCTTAGCATATGAAAATTTAACAGGAAGTATGGCAAAGTTCAGAAGGAATCTTTCTCAACTAGGGAAAGTACGTAGTAGAGATATTGAAAAGATTCAATATGTTGGAATGCAAATCCTTGGCCACCCCCATGGATTCCAACCTAAAGTTTTTAATTGATGACTCATCAGAGTTAGTGGATGTGACTCTCTATAGACAGATCATTGGGTCATTGATGTACTTAACAAATACCAGACCAGACATTTGTTTTGCTGTGAACACTTTAAGTCAATATCTAGTTCAACCTAGACAGGTTCACTTGGTAGCCACCAAACATGTGATGAGATATTTGAAAGGGACTATAGACTTTGGGCTATACTATGATAATAGCCATGAGTACAAATTATATGGATATACAGATGCAGATTGGGCTGGAAGTATCTCAGACAGAAAAAGCACATCAGGCGGTTGTTATAGTCTGGGATCTGCTATGATTTCATGGTTTAGCAGAAAGCAATCCAGTGTTTCTCTAAGCACTACCGAAGCAGAATATATAGCAGCTTGCTCTGCTAGTTGTGAATCCATATGGCTTCGAAAGTTGCTGTCAGGATTATTCAATCTAGAGTTGGACACTACCATAATTCTATGTGACAACCAAAGCTGTATAAAGATGATAGAGAACCCTGTGTTCCACGACAGATCAAAGAAAATAGAAATTAGTTATTTCTACATTCGAGACATGATGCAGAAAGGAGCCATAAAGCTCCAGTATGTGAGTACTGATGAATAGGTTGCTAATGTGTTGATGAAACCTTTGTCCCAAGTGAAGTTCAAATAATTTCGAGACAAGCTTGGTGTGGTTCAAAAGGGTCTTCCCCGAAAGGGGGAGTAATGATGTTGCAATGGGATTGTATCATCCCTGGGCACTTGCCCAAAAGTGACCTAGAGACCTTGGTCTTCGAGAATTGTAACACCCTAGTTTTGACCCCATTGCATTAGATGTATATGATGTATATATTGTAAATGATCATGGTGTGGAGCTAAAGGCCAAGGCCCCACCACTGTTCAGTTATGCTATGTTTTGGATTTAAATTTATCGTCGATGGTATGTCGGGGCATGCAACATACATATTAAGTTTATCATCATGTAAATATGCATCTTTAATTAAAACAAACCCGACCAGCTACGTTCGCAGCAACTAAAATGAGAAGGGGGCATGATCTTCACAAGGATAAGGATGGGGAATTGTTAAACCTTGAGCAATGAGGGAAAATACCCATGTGTCTTCTTTCCTTGTCTTACCCAACCACCTTCATTAAGAATTGCTGGTGGTGGTTGAGGTAGTTATTGTTTTGGGAGAGGGTGTGGCAGGACTGTCAGTCCTTGTCTACACGCACACTCCACCACTGTTGACTTCACGTTGGCAAGAGAAACCACTACAATCTCCCCCGCGGACATCCATCCTTTTTTCTCTCCACGACTGTGCTGAACTAGGCATGCCTTCATTCATTCTCTGAACTGCGCATCCTCACAACTTTCTGTTCACCTCCATGACATTGATGTTGCTCACGCACTTCCGATTTGCATC
Organism: Pseudotsuga menziesii; assembly: GCA_001517045.1. Classification (NCBI taxonomy): domain Eukaryota; kingdom Viridiplantae; phylum Streptophyta; class Pinopsida; order Pinales; family Pinaceae; genus Pseudotsuga; species Pseudotsuga menziesii. Next base: position 79,047 of record LPNX011077474.1, on the reverse strand, counting down.
CTCTCTATAGGTTGTTCGTCTTCACGCAGGGACCATAGTGCGTCAATTATCCTCATGCATAGTTTGGAAGTCAATATTTTTCTCTTCCTCAGCATGGTTTATGTTTGTGTTTCCTTACCAATTTGTGGCCTGTACATATATTTGCCTCTACCTAGATATGAATGTGGTTTTCCTTTCCATCCTCGGACTGTATAAGCTCCTTGGTGACTTCACTGTTCAATCGGGTCACTAATTTTGCCACATTGTTGGCTATGTTTTCCATAGTCTTCTTTACATTTTGGGGGCTGTTGTAAATTCGCTTGAGAGTCATTTTGGCCATGATAGGGCCAAGAATGACTCAGAATTTGTCTTCCCTGTCTTAAGCTGTATCAGCTGTTTGATTGCATGTGTGCAATGGTGGGTCTTCAGACTGTGTAGGGAGCAGGGATGGGGCTTAGTTTTGCTTGACAAACCTGGTGGCTGGAAACCACACAAACAGAGCTAGAGGGTTGGCCTTCTTCTCCACCACCCCTGAATAGCACTAGAAGGGAATGCAGGGCCTGAGGGACTGTGTAGCAGAGAAGGGACTGATTCCTTGTGTTGGGTGTGTGTGGGTGTCTTAGAGTTCAAGCTAGTTTTGGTGTGGGTGCTCTTGGCTCTGCAATGAGCTCACTAGCTTAGCATTTAGCCTTTCCCACTCCTGAATGGCCTGATAAACCCACTGTGTTGGTTTGGCTATGCTTTGTGTACCCTTGGCTATGTGTAAGCCTGTTTGTTCCCTTATTCCTTGGAGGATCATGCCTAGCTTGGGGGTGGCAGCACTACTGAGAGATTAAGGAAAACGCTGGACTATGGTTGGGTGGAACGTTGTAGTGACGTAGCTGGTTGCGGAATGACTTCATCATAAGATAAGTGATCTTGTCCATTTTTACTTCTGCAACCATATTTTTCTATTAATGAAAATGATGAACATGTTGGATGAATGCTTGTTTGAATGTATGATGTTTCCGCTGTGTCTGATAGATAATTGCATCTATGCATGATAACTGTTCATGTGTGCATGTTCAAGTTCAATGCATTTCTTTCAGCATTATGTTTCAGCAATTTTATGCATGTACATGGTCATGGGGCTCTTAGCCCGGGTGGTTAAAGCTTGAGTCACGTCCTCTTCGCAGATCGGAGGGCTAGGGACGTGACAGTTAATGGTATCAGAGCCCATGTTGCAAGCATGGGCCTGAATGAGCCATGAAGCAATGACAGAAATAGTATTCCTTTCTACCCAGCGGAATCAAACTAGGAAAATTCAAAAAAATTGTTTAAGTGTTGGAGCAGTCGGAAGAACTAGAGGGAAAGACTTCCACTATAGCGGAAGGGCTAGGGGGAAGGACTTCCACTGCAGCAGAAGCACTAGGCAGAAGTATGTCTGACGGAGCACCGTTGGGGAAGAAAATCATGACCATCGACGAAAAATAGTCGATCGAGCGTCCACCGTTGCGGATGGTGAAACAACTAAGTCTTCCGATGGGAAGAGACTGCCGCTTCTGATTGGGTTATGCCATAGTAGATTTGGCCGCCGATCGGAGGAAGATCAAAGATGAGGAGCCCTCGTTGCGGCTATCGAAGGAATTGTTCCACTGACGGAAAGAAGTTTAAAATTTTCTAAGGCAGAAATCGTTGACTGTCGGAAGAAGTTAGCGATTCATGAGCCGCAGTTGCGAAAGCCAAAAATCACTAAGTCTTTCGACGAGAAATTCTGTCGATGCCGATTAGGCTATGCCACAGCAAGGTGGGATACCGATCGGAGGAAGATTGAAGATGTTGGACCGTCGTTGCAGCTGTTGATGAAACTTCTTCATGGACGCAAAGGAGAGAATGGAGCCGATCCAGCAGTGAAGAAGAAGGCAAAAAGGAAAAATTTCAAAATTTTTTTGAAGTAAAGAGCGGCCATCGGAAGAAGTTTGTGTTTGGTGTGCCGCCATTGCGGAAGCGAAAGGAACTAGGCTTCCAATGAGGAAAGGATGCAGACATCGAAAGTTTGAAATTTTTCTAATTAAAACGACCATCGGAAGAAGTTCGTGTTTGGTGTGCCGCCATTGCGGAAGCCAAAGGAACTAGGCTTCCGATGAGGGAAGACCGCCGACGTCGAAAGTCTAAAATTTGAGGAATGAAAATAGTGGCCATCGAAAGAAGTTAGAGTTTGTTGTATCGTCGTTGTGGAAGCCAAAGTCACTAGTCTTCCAATGTAAAAGGTCTGCCGATACCGATCAGGTTGTGCCGCCAATCAAAAGAAGAAAGAAGATCGTGTTCCGTCGTTGTGGCTATCCGGACTATCCTTCCGAAGGATAGTGGATCCGACTGCCGATGGAAAGGGAAAATTGAAAATTTTGGTTAAGTATAAAGACATCAGATAAAGTTAAAGCTTTCGACAGCCGATTGGTATGGTCATCAGAACCCACAATGGAATGAACAACCACCGTTGCGGCTGTCAAAAGGACTAACCTTCTGAAGGGTTAGAAGATCCGATTGCCGACGTTAGTGCTTAGCAGATCCGACAGCCAATGTATGTCGGAAAAGTTTAGTTCTTTCGACCACCGATACAACGAAGAAGTTAGTCATTTTGATAGTTGAAATGAAATCCGATTCAATAGTTGAAATGGGATCCGATTCTACAAGAGGAAATTTTGAGTTTTTAGTAGGATTTTCCCAGCAGATTGTGACTGTTTTTCAGTGAATTTTCAGGGCTGAAAAATGAGAAAGATAGACATTCTTTGATGAAGAAAATTCTATGTTTTGGGAACACTTGCTATTTTATGATTTTTCCAAGAGAAGGTAAGTAATGCTGGTTTATATTAATGTTATGAATCTAATAGTTGTGTTACTAACATGTTTGCAGAGTCCTAGAGCCCTTCAAGGGTAGTATTCCAAGTACTGCAGTTTGACAAGTAAGTGGTGGTTTAGTATGAGAACCCATGATGGGTATGACACTCGGGATTCTCATGAGCGAGCAGAAGATGCCATGGGAGAAAATGTCCGTAATAGAAATGACGACATTGAGTCTAATGGAAGGAGATTCCAAGAGACACTGTCAGATGTTGCAGCCACCATGAGCAGCTTGATTAAATCCCAGGAAGAGCACCATCAGTTGAATGCTGCAATGTTGCAGAGTTTGACAGACTTGCATAGAAAGATAGACTTTGGATGAGGTACAGCAAGACCAGAAGGCAATAACAACAGTACTAGGAGAAGGAGAAGGACTTCTAGTGGGTCATCTAATTTTGAAGAATCCAACGGGGATTCAAGTTCATCCTCTCATAGAAGAAAAAGAAAGAGGCACCATAGGGATCACTCTCGGGATGAATTTAAGAAAGCTAAACCTCCTACATTTGATGGTGAGGTAAAGACTGGACAAGAGGCTAAATCTTGGCTTCTTGGGATAAAGAAGTACTTTCAAGTGCATGATTATTCAGGAAACATGAAGGCAAGAGTTTCCATATTCAATCTGAATGGAAGAGCATCCATTTGGTGGGAACACTTCAAGCAAGTAAAGAACATCAGTGAAAGGAGACTCAAGTGGAAGCAGTTCAAGAATTATTTCAAGTAGAAATACCTCTCTGACAGGTATTATGATGACAAGATTAAGGAGTTCCATGAGCTGAGATTGGGACAGCGAACCATGGAAGAGTATGCAAATAAGTTTTTGGAGTTGTTGAGGTATGTCAGGTACATCAGAGATGAAAAAGTGAAGGTCCAGCGTTTTCTGAGTGGATTACCTTAGTCTTACAAATATAGAATTGAGTTTTATGAACCTAGAACTCTTGAAGAAGCAATAGAAGGCTAAGTATTTCTATGAGCAAAGCAAAGGTAAACCTGATTACCATAAGGCATGGAAGGACAAGAAGAATGAGAAGTTTGACCAAAGAAAGAAGGGTTTCAAGCCTTGCAATTTCAGGAATCAGCAGAAGCAGCCATCTCAAGTTGCGAGTAAGCCAGTTGGAGTGACCGGAGAAAATCCTAAAGATCCACAATAGAATAGAGGGCCACTTTAATGTTGGAAATGTGGAGGACCCCACATGCACAGGAATTGTCCACTTGAGAATGAGAGTGCAAGGTCAGCTTATAACATTCAAGAAGTAGAAACAGTGGGTCAAGTAGCAAGGGAAATCCCTAGGATTTATGCAGCACTGGAGGACCGCCAGGAAGATCACCAATCAACTGTGGTCGAAGTTGCAAGTAAGATTGTTGAGCAATCTGTTTCTATTTTGATTGAATTTGGTTCTACGCATAGTTACATTACTCCTAGAGTAGTGGATATTTGTGCTTTTAAGAAAGTAAAGCATAAGAAGTCTTGGTTAGTTCAGCTAGCCACTGGAACTAAGAGAAAGGTCAGTGAAGTGGTAGAGAAATGTCCATTGGTCATGAATGGATTGGTCACTTGTGTAGATATAAATTTTCTACCGCTTGATTCCTATGATGTTCTCATTGGAATGGATTGGTTAGAAGCTCACAGGGTGAAGCTTGATTGTTACAATAAGACTTTTGAATGCATGAATGAAGAAGGGAACCTGGTAGTTGTGAGAGGCATTCCAAAGGTGATTTCAGTAAGGCAAGTTTCAGCAATGTAGTTAAAGAAGTTCTGTAGGAATGGTTTCCAGTTGTATGCAGCTCAGATTTTGGAGGAAACGAGAGATGAAACTCCTAGGTTGGAGGACTATCAGGTGTTACAAGAATTCAGGGATGTGTTTCCTGATGAGATTCCAGGGCTTCCTCCAAAGAGGGACATTGACTTCACAATTGAAATTGTGCCAGGAGTGGCACCAGTGTCCAAAGCACCCTACAGGATGAGTACACCGGAAATGTTAGAATTGAATATGCAACTGCAAGAGTTGTTGGAAAAGAAATACATCCGACCGAGTGTGTCCCCTTGGGGAGCACCAGTTCTATTTGTAAAGAAGAAAGATGGTACACTCAGGTTATGTATCGATTACAGACAATTAAACAAGGTTGCTGTGAAGAATAAGTATCCTTTGCCTAGGATTGATGACCTCTTTGATCAAATGAGAGGAGCAAAGGTATTTTCTAAGATTGACTTGAGGTCTGGTTACCATCAGGTGAAAATCAAGGATGAAGACATTCATAAGACTGCCTTTAGGACAAGGTATGGGCATTATGAGTTTGTAGTGGTACCATTTGGTCTCACGAATGCACCAGGTACATTTATGTGCCTCATGAATAGTGTCTTCAGCAGGTATTTGGACAAGTTTGTTCTTGTTTTCCTTGATGACATTCTTGTTTATTCTAAGAATGAGGAAGAGCATGAAGAGCATTTGAGATTGACATTGAATTAGCTCAGGGAACATCATTTGTATGCAAAATTGAGCAAGTGTGACTTCTATGGAGATAGAATTCAGTATTTGGGTCACATTATCTCAGAAGAGGGTATATCTGTGGACCCTAAAAAGATTGAAGCCAATGTGAATTGGCCTACTCCAAGAAATGTGATGGATGTGAGATCTTTTATGGGACTTGCAGGATACTACAGGAGATTCATTGAGGGATTCTCCAAAGTTGCACATGCTATCACTTCTTTGCAAAAGAAGGGGACGAAGTTCGAATGGACATCGAAGTGTGAAGAAAGCTTCCAGAGGTTGAAGAATATTCTCACTAGTGCACCAGTATTGAAAGTTGCAGATCCAGAGAAAGATTTTGTGGTGTGTACCAATGCATGTGGACAAGGGCTTGGAGGAGTCCTTATGCAGGACAACCATGTGATATGTTATGAGTCAAGAAAGACGAAGGAACATGAGAAGAACTATGCCACTCATCATCTAGAGCTCGCAGCCATAGTACATGCTCTCAAGATGTGGAGGCATTACTTGATGGGTAGGAGATTTGAGCTTAGGACAGACCATTGTGGTCTGAAGATCAGCCCACTCTGAATGCTAGGAAAGCAAGATGGCTGGAGTTTTTGTGTGAATTTGATTTTGAAATCAAGCACATAAAGGGAAAGGAGAATAAGGTAGCTGATGCACTCAGCAGGAAGGTGCAGGAAATGCATGTGGCATCCCTTAGTATTTGCCAATCAAATTTGAGGCAGCAGATTGTTAGTCATGTTGCTGGAGATGAATTGTATGAGCAGGTAAAAGACAAATTGCAACAGCAGATTCTTGAGAAGAGGTATGAGGGATATAAATTGGAAGAAGATGGACTTCTCACTTATAATGGTAGAATTTATATTCCAAATGTAGCAGATTTGAGGAGAGTTGTTATGGATGAGATCCATCAAGATCTGTATTCTAGTCACCCAGGATATTAGAAGACGACTGCTATAGCTAGAAAGCAGTACTTTTGGCCAGGAATGAAAAGGGATAAGGCTGAGTACATTTCAAGATGTATGAAATGTCAACAGGTAAAGGTCGAGCATCAACATCCAGTAGGTTTGTTGCATCCTTCGCCAGTTCTGGAATGGAAATGGGAAGTTATTTCCATGGATTTTATTACAGGATTGCCAATGACTTGGAGACAACATGATTCCATCATGGTTGTGGTGGACAAGTTGACAAAGGCAGCACATTTTATACCGGTTAAGTCTACGTATGAGACTGGTGACATTGTAAGGATCTTCATGAAGGAGATATTCAAATTGCATGGATTGCCTAAGGCAATAGTCTCTGGCAGGGATGTCAAGTTCACTTCCAACTTTTGGAAGGGGTTGTTTGCATATTTGGGTACAAATCTAAACTTCAACACTGCATACCATCCTCAGACAGATGGTCAGACAGAGAGAGTTAATCAGGTGCTTGAAGATATGCTTCACATGTATGTGATGGACAAACCGACCAGGTGGGAAGATTACTTGCACTTGGTAGAGTTTGCTTATAAAAATGGACATCAGGAATCCTTGGGGATGAGTCCATATGAATCTTTGTATGGGAGAAGGTGTAGGACACTAGTGACTTGGGATAATCCAGTGAACAGGATTGTGCTTGGACCAGAATTGCTCAGGGAAATGGAGCAAGAGGTTGTAAAGATCAGGCAGAATCTAAAGGCAGCATAGGACAGACAAAAAAGCTATGCAGATAAGCATAGGGTGAACAGAGAGTTCAGGGTTGGAGATCATGTTTACCTCAGAGTGAGGGCAAGGAAGAGTTCCTTGAAGCTGGGAAGTTGTGCCAAGTTGTCACCGAGATACTGTGGGCCATTTGAAGTGCTTGAAAGAATAGGGCCAGTTGCATATAGACTTGCATTGCCTTCTAGCACTAGAGCTCATAATGTTTTTCATGTTTCTTTGCTTAAGAGATATGTACATGATCCTAAACATGTGATAAATTGGGATGTGATTCAGGTGGAACCCGAGGGAGAGTTCCGAATTGAGCCAATGCGCATCCTCAACAGGAAGGTCACAATGCTCCGGAACCAAGCCATAGGTCAGGTAAAGGTGCAATGGGAGCACTACAGGCATGAGGAGGCTACATGGGAGCTGGAGGATGCCATGCGATTGGCACATCCATTTTTGTTCAATTTTGCGGAACACTGAGGCGATACCAGTGTAGCATTTTGTTCAATTTTGTAAGCACTGAGGACAGTGCTATTGAAGGGGGAGGGGAATGTAACACCCCGGTTTTGACCCCGTTGCATTAGATGTATATGATGTATATATTGTAAATGATCATGGTGTGCAACTAAAGGCCAAGGCCCCACCACTGATCGGTTATGCTATGTTTTGGATTTAAATTTGTCGCCAATGGTATGTCGGGGCATGTGGCATACATATTAAGTTTATCATCTTGTAAATATGCATCTTTAATTAAAACGAACCCGACCAGCTACGTTCGTGGAAACTAAAATGAGAAGGGGGCATGATCTTCACAAGGATAAGGATGGGGAATTGTTAAACCTTGAGCAATGAGGGAAAATACCCATGTGTCTTATTTCCTTGTCTTATCCAACCACCTTCATTAAGAATTGTTGCTGGTGGTTGAGGCAGTTATTGTTTTGGGAGAGGGTGTGGCAAGACTATCAGTCCTTGCCTACACACACACTCCACCACTGTTGACTTCACGTTGGCAAGAGAAACCACTACAATCTCCCCCGCAGACATCCATCCTTTTTTCTCTCCACGACTGTGCTGAACTAGGCACGCCTTCATTTGTTCTTTGAACTACGCATCCTCACAACTGTCTGTTCACCTCCATGATGTTGTTGTTGCTCATGCAGTTTCAATTCATGTCCTCTCTATAGGTTGTTCGTCTTCACGCAGGGACCATAGTGCATCCATTATCCTCACACACAGTTTGGAAGTCGATATTTTTCTCTTCCTCAGTGTGGTTTATGTATGTGTTTCCTTACCAATTCATGACCTATACATATATTTGCCTCTGCCCAGCTATGAATGTGGTTTTCCTTTCCATCCTTGGACTGTATAAGCTCCTTGGTGACTTCACTGTTCAATCAGGTCACTGATTTTCCCACTTTGTTGACTGTGTTTGCCGTAGTCTTCTTTACATTTGGTGGGCTGTTGTAAATTCACTTGAGAGTCATTTTGGCCACAATAGGGCCAAGAATGACTCAAAATTTGTCTTCCCTGTCTTAAGCTATATCAGCTATTTGATTGCATGTGTGCAATGGTGGGTCTTCGGTCTGTGTAGGGAGCAGGGATGGGGCTTAGTTTTGCTTGACAAACCTGGTGGCTGGAAACCACACAAACAGAGCTAGAGGGATGGCCTTCTTCTCCACCACCCCTGAATAGCACTGGAAGGGAATCCATGGCCTGAGGGACTGTGTAGCAGAGAAGGGACTGATTCCTTGTGTTGGGTGTGTGTGGGTTTCTTAGAGGTCAAGCTAGTTTTGGTGTGGGTGATCTTGGCTCTGTAATGAGCTCACCAACTTAGAATTTAGCCTTTCCCACTCTTGAATGGCCTGATAAACCCATTGTGTTGGCTTGGCTATGCTTTGTGTACCCTTGGCTATGTGTAAGCCTGCTTGTTCCCTTATTCCTTTGAGGATCATGCCCAGCTCAGGGGTGGAAGCTCTGCTGAGAGATTAAGGAGCACGTTGGCCTATGGTTGGGTGGAATGTTGCAATGACGTAGCTGGTTGAGAAATGACTTCATCATAAGATAGGTGATCTTGTCCATTTTTACTTCTGCAACCGTATTTTTCTATTAATGAAAATGATGAACATGTTGGATGAATGCTTGTTTGAATGTATGATTTTTCCACTGTGTCTAATAGATAATTGCATCTATGCATGATAATTGTTCATGTGTGCATGTTCAAGTTCAATGCATTTCTTTCAGCATTTTGTTTCATCAATTTTAGGCATGTACATGTTCATGGGGCTCTTAGCCTGGGTGGTTAAATCTTGAGTCGCTTCCTCTTCACCGGTCGGAGGGATGGGGACGTGACAAGAATGAAGAGGGATTGTATCATCTCAGGACATATGTCTAGAAGTGATCCAGTGATTTCGGTCATCGAGAATGTGGTAGGATTGTATCATCCTTGAACTTCAGTTTAGAATGGATCCGGTGAACTTCGGTCATCGAGAAAGTTGTAGGATTGTATCATCCTTGGACTTCGGTTCAGAACGGATCCAGTGAACTTCGGTCATCGAGAAGGTGGTAGGATTGTATCATCCTTGAACTTCGGTTCAGAATGGATCTGGTGACTTCGATACTCAAGAACGTGTGTTGATCCCATAATTCCTAGAGGAAGGATTGTGTGAGTTCCACAACTATGTTGATCCCGTAATTCCGAAAGGAAGGATCATTAGTAACTCCGTAAAGACCTAAATCCTGTAGTTCTAAAAGGAAGGATCATTGACTTGATCCCGTAATTCCAATAGGAAGGATTTTCTGAGTTCCACAGATGTGTTGATCCCATAATTCTGAAAGGAAGGATCGTTAGTAACTCCGTAAAGACCTAAATCCCGTAATTCCGAAAGGAAGGATCGTTGGTAGCTCCATAAAGACTTGATCCCGTAATTCCAACAGGAAGGATTGTCTGAGTTCCATAGATGTGTTGATCCCATAATTCTAATAGGAAGGATTGTCTAAGTTCCACAAATGTGTTGATCCCGTAATTCCGAAAGGAAGGATCGTTAGCAACTCCGTAAAGACCTAAATCCTATAATTCCGAAAGGAAGGATCGTTAGTAGCTCCGTAAAGACTTGATCCCATAATTCCAAAAGGAAGGATTGTCTAATCTCCACATATGTGTTGATCCCATAATTCCAAATAGAAGGATTGTTAGTAACTCCGTAAATACCTAAATCCCATAATTTCGACAGCAAGGATCATCTGAGTACCACAAACATGTTGATCCCGTAATTCCTAAAGGAAGGATCATGTTGATGTTTTGATGATGATGATGTTGATGTTTTGATGATAATGATGTTTTGGTGATGATGATATTTTCATGATGATGTTTCTGATCAAAATATCAGAGTATGATGATGATGTTGTTGCTAATCAAAAGTGCTGAATATGATGTTGCTGATCAAAAGGTCAAAGTGTTGAAGATGATGTTGTTGATTGAAAGGTCAAAGTTTTGAAGATGATGTTACTGATCAAAAGGTCAAAGCACTGAAGATGATGTTTTTAACCAAAAGGTCAAAGTGTTGAAGATGATGTTGCTGATCGAAAGGTCAAAGTGCTGAAGATGTTGTTGATCGAAGCAGTCAAAGTATTAATGATGATGAAGATTGAAGATTGAAGATGTAGACTACATAATGTTGAAAAGCTTCCAATGATTTATAGATGTATTACCCTGATGATGTTGATGATGTCCTCTATCTCTCTCCTACTATTGTTATTGTTGATGTTGTTGTAGAATACCCTTCTCGTTAAGGGGAGTGTTGAAATATTGTAACTTCGAAGAATATTCTATATGTATCTTTTGTGGTCCTCGATGGTCCTACCGGGAGAACCACTTGTATTATCATGTACCTCGATGCTTCTAATTAGAATAAATAATAAGATTCATGAGGTTGTCCCCTCTAATTGTAAAGGTGGGTCATTAGCACCCCAGTGTGGTTACTTGAGCCTACATGTGTAACTCAATCCTACATGATTAACTCAAGCCTACATGTCGGATGATTTAATTGAAGTGAACAGATGAGTATAAATAGAGGTGTAGCTCTCCTCATTTGAGCACACACTCTCACTTGTGTAGCGCATTAGTGGAGAAGAGAGTGGAGAAGGAGGAGGATCAGGCTTTGATCTCCTTGCTAGTTTTATCTTTTATCTTTTTGGGGACATCTATATTGAGGAAGCTTTTGCTAGGTTTTTCCCTTTAGGGTTTTCCCAGGATAAATATTTGTGTTCCATTTGTATGGTTGTGCTTGTCTATCTTTTAGTGATCCTGTTTATATGCTTTTGTTATGAAATACTGCTGTCTTAGTTAAGCATATGAAAATTTAACAAATCGGGTGGTAAGACCTGATTCCTTCTGGATCGTCTCAACTAAAACTCAGCCAGATTGTATGAGTCACTAAACTAACCTAGGGTTTCAAAACTAAGAAAAATCACACAAAAAAAATTTCCTACTTAAGCTACAGGCCATAAGAAAACTTAAGTGATAGGATGAGCTCAAAATAGTCGGTCTCTCAACAAGATTGTCAAGCAGGTGCAACTTGCGATATACTCAAGGTATGTGCTTAATAATATCCCCGAGTGTTTTTCTCAGTGTATTGCTCCAAAGAAGATGGCCAAAGGGTTTTTCTCAGTTGGATAAGGAATCCTAGTAGGGTCTCCCGATATACACAAGGTATGTGGGAGCTCAAATCAGTAGTAGTGTTTTCTAATGCACAACCGTTCACAAGGGGCCTTCTGATATACAATCGAGTATGTGAAGTACCTTTCTATATAACTCAAGGGTACGTGAAAGGCTATTCGATATATCGACGGTACGTGGAAGAACCGTGCGAGTCCCAAGTTATAGTGTAGACAAATTAAAGACAACTCCTACGTTTTATGACGCCTGAACACGTCACTAAATTATCACTCAAATTTATATACAATTTTAGACCTATAACTACTGTTACTTTTATCTTGAGCAGTTAGGTGTATGCATGAGATTTTGACAGAAGTGTAAAGCCATGCAAATATGAAATGTAGATGATTTCACTTTACTTTTCAACACATGCCTACCTATGGGAAGGAGAGAGTATTTTTCTTTTCAATTTTTGTTTTGAAACAAAAAATTTCCCAAACAACTACACTAAACCAAACTTTTTCCGAGAAAGAGAACAAGCAATAAAATTCAAACCAATTTTGAAATCAAGCAAAGTATGGTACGATCTCTTTTTCTAAGAAGAAAGATAAAACACACTCAAAGGTATAATCAACCATTTTTTCAATTTTTTCTTTAAAAACTAGAAAGATCTAACTTAAAAGCACTAATATTTTTCTGTTGATGAGATCAACATATAAAATAAAGAGAAGAAAGATGGAAATCTAAAAGTTGATGAGGCTAATTAGAGGTCCAATAGTTCATCCTCCAACAAAAATATAAACAACTCTCAACAAAAAAATTCTTTTTTAAAGTAAAAGGAAGTCCTTCACAAACTTTTAATGAAAAATGAAACAAGATATCAATCAAGCAAGTCTTTCTTTTCATATTTGTCTAACAATAAGACTGATATCTAACTGATGTTAAGCTCTCAAACAACATTCCTTTCAAACAAATAAAAACCAAGCAAACAAGCCAGTGAAAAGATGAATCTATCCTAGCTCTTTGATTTCAACAAAAAAAGCCTTTTACCACACCAAATTTAACACTCAAGCACTCAGATCTCTTCAATAGAAACCCAGACACTCAAAACTGAAAGCAAGACAACCAAAATTTTTGCAAAATACTTTGAAAAGACAAGTCTAGAAATACCTATGTGGCACCGCTTCTAGAGGGTCACTGACAAAGTAGCTCTGCTCGAGCACTGGTTTTTTATTTATGCTTACAGGTGGTGGCACCGCTCCCTGCTAACTACATTCAGGCAGTGGCACTGCTTCCTTCCTATTGTTCATATGCGATTCCCTGTAGATGCCCAAAACAAAAAAAGGTGAAAAATCAAAGTTAAATCACTGTGCAACTGGCATTAAAATCAGAAATTAATAGTATTTAAGAACACAAACGGTCAAAAAACTCAGATCTGAACATATCTGAATATACCAAACCAATAACCACTAGATCAGCTAGTGGATCTGATTCAACTGATCAAGAATGGGAGCTTGGATTTCAGACAAGTGTTTTGAAAAGACTAAGGAATATTAGATTAGCTGAACCTCATCCCCAATGGAGTCACCATATTTGTTGCTAGGAATTTTTCAGCTTCTGTATATAGAAGATGTTCCTTTGGTTTGAATGGCTCAGATCTAGAACCAATGGTTCACAATAAGGTTGGAAGAATTTCCCTAGAAGCTGTAAACACCTGGAATATAATCTTTGATGGAGTGATGTGGTTAGAATATCCTACAAGGATGGATCTCGAGCCCCAACATACCCTAATGATCAGGTATAAGGGTGCCACGAAGTCTTCTTTCGAGAAGCTTCGTGAGAACCTCTCTTTTTCACTTTTTACCAAGGGCACTGCTTCGTTTTCACCATGATAGAGTGGTTCTAGGAAGAACCGTGACTTTCTTAAAGGTTAAAGGCATTTCCATCGCTTACTGCCAACATATCACAGGTGGTGCTGAAGAACGTACCACTTTTTGACTAAAGGGTAGAAGGGGTGTTGGATTTTCATATACAAATTTGATTTCTGGACCAATGTTCTTACTTCACAATTTGGGATTGAGGGAAACACTGAAGTTTGGGATATCATAAGATTTTTATGATGATATTTAGGTATAACACCTTCCCAATCCAAATCCACATAACCCTCTAGGTTAATCTTCTGATTCGCCTCATACTTGATCCCATAGTCAACTGCACCCTTAAGGTACCTCAGAATATGCTTTGCAGCAATCAAGTGAACATGTCTTGGATATGTCGGGAACTGGCTTAATGTGTTCACAACAAAGAAAATATATGGTCTCGTATTCATCAGGTACATCAAGGACCTAATCATTTGACGATACATCGTAGCATCAACGGACTGTGATGAAGCATCACTCAATAGCTTTAGGTTCAATTCCATAGGTGTGGTCATGGCCTTGCATTACATCATCCCAAACCTCTTCAAGATATCTATTGCATACTTCCCTTTTCCTAGGGATATTCCATATTCATTCTACCACACCTCCATGTGGAAATTGAACCCAAGAGATAAAACAATTACACTCACAAAATTGCTAATCAAACATGCAAATTAACATCAAAGGAGACTGAAATTGGAGCATAACACTAATATGTATTGAGTAAGTGTACAATATAAAACCTTTTGAAGTAATAGGATTCTGCAATATATAATTACATGAGATATTCGAATGCATAAGGATGCCATTCGAAATAGTCAAAAAGTAGGCTTACTAAATCTAGTCAAATCTCCTATAGGTGCATAAAGCAGCTTCCAAATCCACTAAGATGCTCACGAATTGGCAAAGCCAACTAGGAAAGATAATAAGGGATGGAAATACAACTCATACATGATTTTATTAGGAGAAAAGGATGGAGGAGGATGTGGGAAAAAAACAAGTCAACTACACCTAGTCTAGCTTTTCCTTTTGCCTTAATTCTCAATAAAACAGGCAGCTTTACAGAAAAAGCAGATATGCACTTTGGAGGATTTGGAATAAATCATACATTCTAAATATGGTTTCCAAGAGGTTTCCCAAGCACTCCATTACTCATTTTTAGCGAGTGTTGACTTCTATGACATGTAGAAGGAAACTAGCATAGAGTGGAATCTAGGAGACTAGGTAATAAGACAAAAATGATTTAATTAATGTCTAAGGTAGGTAAATATGGGTTTATTATTCTAACACTCCACCTTAAGCCTGAATTTATGAGTAAATATAAGAAAACTATAGGGCCTAGCAACAAGTCTTAGTCACCCGTTTACTACTTTTCCATACAACCAACGAAAGAGGCAAAACCCCAGTGGGAAAATCCTCCCTTAAACATGGACAGTAAAACAAAATTTGAAAATCTTGTCATAAATCATGCTTCATAGCATGATAAGAAATCCCCAGCAGTGATTTGAGATTGATGAATGTCTTCTCACAAAAAACTTTGGTGAAGATGTCTTTTACTTGTTCTGAAGATGCACACAAGAGTAGATGAATGGTGCCATCATGCACAAGCTGTTTGATGTAGTGCATATGGATCTCAATGTGTTTTGTTCATTGTCTATGAACTGGATCATTGCAAATTTGAATGGTGCTCTAATTATCACAATAGATAATAGTTGAAAACTCTGATTCAAATCCACATTCTCCAAGTATTCCCTGCAACCATAAACATTGAGTTGCTGCATTTACAACTCCTCTAAACTCTGCTTCTGTAGATGAGAGTGTTATGGCACTCTGCTTCTTACTTGACCAGCTGATTGGTCTTTCTGCAAGAATGAACACATATATTGATGTTGATTGTCGATCTGTGCTGTCACTTACCCAATCACTGTCAGTAAACCCAATCAAATCAAGATCATATTTAGCTTTGTAGAAGATCCCATGAGTTCTTGTTCCTTGAACAAAGTTAAGGATCCTTTGTATGCTCTCCAATGGATCTCATGAGGATGATCCATGTATCTTGAAGCCACACTAACTACATAAGATATATCAGGTTGAGTGTGTGTAAGATAAATCAAACACCTAATCAACTACCTGTACAGTGTATTATTTACCATAGGAGAAGAAACTGCTTCCTCAAGCTTAACTCCTAAAAGGAAAGGAGTCTTGCTTGGCTTGCAATATTTCATGTTGAACTTGTTCAGAAAATATAAGGCATAGTTGGATTGATGTACTTTGATTCCATGTTGGGATTGAGCAATTTTGAGACCCAAAAAGTGGCTCAACAATCCCAAATCTCTGATAGAAAATGCATGGTTCATTGCATCCTTCAAGGAGGCAATCTCTTTCTTTGAACTTCCTGTAATCAGAAGGTCATCCACATACAAGACAATAATTATCAAAGAACCATGAATCAGCTTCGAATAAACATTAGGATCAGACTTGCATCGAACAAAACTCAATGACAATAGAAATCCATCAATCTTGGCATACCAAGCCCTGGGGTCTTACTTGAGCCCATACAATGATTTCTTTAACCTACACACTAAAGATGGATTAGAAACAAACCCTTCAGGTTGCTGCATGCAAATCTCTTCAGTGGGATATCCATTTAGGAAATCACACTTCACATCCATGTGATGTACCTCCCACTGCTTCAAAGCTGCAATGGCTAAAGCTGGCCTTATGGAGTCCATCTTTGCCACTGGTGCAAAGGTTTAATTGTAGTTAATACCATGTACTTGTGAGTAGCCCTTGGCTACCAATATTGCCTTATATTTCAAATTTGAAACATCAGCAGCAAACTTAGTCTTGAAAACCCACTTACATTGAACTAGCTTCCTCCCTGGGGGAAGATCAACCAATTCCCAAGTGTTGTTCTTCTGGAGCGAGCTGAATTATTCTTTCATGGTTGTTTTCCATCTTGGATCATGTGCTACATCTTAATATGTCTATGGATCTGATTCAACCATCATATAGCACTTCTCAACAAATAAAGGATCTTTCATACAAAGGGCACTCTCAAACTGAGATCTAGTCCTCCTAATGTCACTAGGATTTCCAGTTAGTTACCTAGCTACATGAATGGTATTTGCTTCCCATTTTGGTCTTGTAGGAATGTCAATATAGGAAATCAAATCATTATTATCATACATATCAGAATCATCAAACTCAATAGTCTCTCCACTTACAATCAATGGATCTAGTGGTGAAGAAGACTCTCCAACTTCAACTTCTACTAAAGGCTCTTCTTGGAACTGAACACTTCTTTCAATAAAATATTTGTTAGTGCTCAAGTTGATCAGCTTGTACCCTTTTGAATCTTTAGAATGCCCAACAAATAGGCACTCTTGGCTTTGGGGCTGCAAATCCTTTCTCTTTTTAGTTGGAATTCTGGCCCAAGCCTTTGAGCCAAAAATCCTGAAATGGGTCACATCTGGCTTGTGCCCACTCCAAGCTTCGAAAGGAGTCATACCATAAATATGATTATGAGGCACCCTATTCTATATGTAGGATGCACAGTTTATAGCCTCGGCCCAAAAATTTGGTGGCAAAGTCTTAGCCTCCATCATGCAGGTTGCCATCTCCTTCAGTGACCTATTATTTCTCTCAGCAACACCATTTTGTTGTGGTTTGTAAGGGATCAAATGCTACATCTAAATACCTGCATCTTTACAATATTGAATGAAATCAGTATTGACATACTCACCACCATTGTCAGATCTGAGGATCTTGAGTTTCCTCCCAGACTGGTTTTCAACCAAGGCTTTAAATACTTTGAAGAGGTCAAAAACTTCAGACTTATGCTTTAGGAAGTGAACTCAATAATACCTAGAAAATTCATCTATGAAGGTGAGTGCATATTTGTCTTGACTCATGGACATATGAGGAAATGGACCAGCAATGTCACTGTGGATCAACTCAAGAGGTGTAGAGGTTCTCTCATGACTAGCTCTCTCAAATTTGTGCTCTGGGTGTTTTCCTAATACACAACCTTGATAAAATCCCTTGGAAAACTTGATCTTTGGTAACCCTATGACCATATCATTTTCACTCAAATCAGAAAGATACTTGTAGTTAATATGGCCAAATATTTCATGCCAAAGCTTGCTTGACTCATTAGCATGAATCAGAAGAGCATAGGGGTTTGAGTAGGGTAGAAAATGGGAAAACATGTATACCTTTGAAGTGTGATCAACAACACCTTTTGCTATGACTTTACCATTCAAAATCTCTGTGATTTCAACATCATCAGGGGAGAAGATGACCTTCTTTGGAGACCCAATGTGAGTCATCTGATACACTAACAAGAGATTAGAGGCAAGACCTGGAACATACAACACATTATTGAACTTACCATGATCAATATCAATCCTTCCTTTCCCCAAACTGTCGGTGAGAGAGTCATCTCCCAAAACTATTGGTGGATATTTCGACATGTCAAGAGAGGAGAATGCCTCTTTTGTCGAAACCATATGTCTAGAAGCTCCAGAGTCTATGATGAAACTAGGTGATCTTGATGTGCCAGCAACCAAAGCATGTACTCTCTCTTTGTCTTTTGAATTTGATCCTCCTTCCCTCTTCTTTGAGCAATTAGGAAGGGAGATGTTATTCTTCTCTAGGAGTTGGGTCAACATGTCAATTTGCTTCTTCATACAAGATCTCTCAAGATGATAGCCCTTACTGCAATATGCACACTTGCTCATTTCTCCTTTTTTCTTCTTCTTCTAGAAGTTCTTCTTGGAGCCTTGGGGCTCCTCTTGAGACTTGTTCTTGTCTCTCTTTTGCTTAGGTGGATTTTTAGATTTTTTCTTTCTTTTTGAATCCACCCTTGAATCTACAGCAACCAAATCTTGGTCTTTGGAATGTTTGATGGTTCCCATCATCACCAACTTATCTTGTTCCTTTGTGAGGGATTCCATGAACTCTGAAAGCTTAGGCATCTTCCAGGATCGAGCTGTCAACTTGGTGGCATGGAAGGTAAAAAAAAACACTGAATAGTCAGGGCCAAGCTTTGAGAGTATGGCCAAAACTAGTTTCTCTTCCTTAATTTCAATCCCACACGGTTTTAGCTGCAAAACAAGGGCTTTAAACTTGCAAAAATAGAGTTGCGAGGATTTGAAGCTGCTAGGACTCAAGGAGATCAGCTTATTCTTGATTTGATGTCCTCTCATCTCATCTACCTTACCAAAAATCTCCACAACATTCTCCCACACTTCATTAGGTTATGTCAATCCATCAAGATGGAAGAGGAGCTCTTTTGAAATGTTTAGACACAAAAGACCATAGATCTCATCCCTCCTGTTGTGCCATTTGATTTTCTCTGTAGCTGCATTGGGCTTTGCCTTAGTTTCCATAGTAACCCTATAGATACCTTTCACTCTCAACCATATCTCCATCTCATCTTTCCATTCAAAGAAATTAAATGGAGTCAAGATGATCTTCTGAGATTGGTCCATAGCTCAGAAAATGTGCCCTTCAGTCAGCAGAATATGCTCCCAGTCAAGATGTTGAACCTGCAATAGCAATATGGAAGGAGATACATTGATATGAAAAGGATTTGATACCATGCAAAAATTGAACCTAAGAGACAGAACAATTACACTCACAAAATTGCTAATCAAACATGCAAAATTAACATCAAAGGAGACTGAAATTGGAGCATAACACTAATCTGTATTGAATAAGTGTACAATACCCAACCTTGTGAAGTAATAGGATGCTGCAATATATAATTACATGAGATATTCGAATGCATAAGGATACCATTTGAAATAGTCAAAAAGTAGGCTTACTAAATCTAGTCAAATCCCCCATAGGTGCATAAAGTAGTTTCCAAATCCACTAAGATGCTCAAGAATTGGAAACGTCAAGTAGGAAATCTAATAAGGGATGAAAATACAACTCATACATGCTTTTATTAGGAGAAAATAATGGAGGATGATGTGGGAAAAAAACAAGTCAACTACACCTAGTCTAGCTTTTCCTTTTGCCTTAATTCTCAATAAAATAGGTAGCTTTACAGAAAAAGAAGATATGTGCTTTGGAGGATCTGGAATAAATTAGACATGCTAAATATTATTTCTAGGAGGTTTCCCAAGTGCTCCATGACTCATTTTTATCAAGTGTTGACTTCTATGACATGTAGAAGGCAACTAGCATAGAGTGGAATCTAGGAGACTAGGTAATAAGACAAAAAATATTTAATTAATGTCTAAGGTAGGTAACTATGGGTTTATTATTCTAACACTCCATGCCTAGAAAGTAGTGCATCATACCCAAGTCTTTCATTTCGAACTCTGCAGCAAGCTTCCTCTTTGTGTCATCAATCAACCCATCCTCACCTATTACAAATAGGTCATCTACATACAGTAGGAGTATCACAGTGTTCCCTTCCTCAACATTATAGTAAAGGTTGGAATCCACTTTACTCTTGGTAATCCTAAGCCAGTTATAATGCTATCAATTATGTCGCACCATGTCCTAGGTGCCTGTTTCAAACCATACAAGGCCTTATTCAATTTGCACACATGAGTCTCCCTGTCATGTGTCTCAAAACTGAGTGGATACTCCACATACACCTCCTCTTCTACTACACCATTCAAGAAAGCAGTCTTTACATCCATCTAGTGTATCTTCCATTTCATTATGCCAGCCAGAGCAAGTACTAATCCGATGGAAGTGTATCTGGATACAAGTGCAAAAGTCTCCTCATAATCGATCCCTTATTTCTTGGAGAATACACGTGCCACAAATCTTACTTTATATTTCTCTATGTTGCCATCTACAACATGCTTGATCTTGTAGATCCACTTGGAAGTCACAACAAACTTCCCCTCTGGTCTTGGGACAAAATCCTAGACATCATTCTTCACGATCGACTCGTACTCCTCGATCATAGAATCTTTCGATTATTTCTTTTCTTTCGCTTCTTCATAGTTGGAAGGTTCTTCATCAATGCATAATAGGGATACATAACCGGAGTAGGACCTAGTTCTCTTCCTTTATCTGTGCATTTCTTCTGGAGCCCCATATCTTTCTACACCTTGGATAACCTCTCGTACCCATGCAGGTTTCCTTTTGTAAGGATTCTTCTCCTAGGGTGGATCTACAGGTTCCTAGGGTTCTTCCATTTCTTGATATTCTTTTGGAGTTGCTTCATTCGTAGTTGTATTTCAGATCCTGGCTACTTCTGTTTCTTCAAGTTCTACATTAGGTATTTTTCTGGATTTGTTGTAAGTTGAGTCTTCGTCAAATTGTACATCCCTACTGATGTCAATCTTCTTGAATCCTGGGAAGTATATTCTGTAAGCCTTCGATCTTTCACTATATCCCACAAGTATACCCTTCTTTCCTGAAGGATCTAACTTGTTCTTCTTTTCTTTCAGAATGTGTATGTACACTGGATAGCCAAATATTTTGATATGACTGACTTATGGTTTCTTTTGGGAGAAGACTTCTTTAGGTTTCTTGTTCTCAAGTACTCTATGTAGAGTATGATTCTGTACATACACAACTATCCTAGCAACTTCTGCCCATAGATGCATAGGAAGATATTGATCATGCATCATAGCCTTTGCTGCTTCCATAATCATTCTATTCTTCCTTTCTACAACTCCATTCTGTTGTGGATTATATGGATTGGTAAACTCCCTCTTAACCCAAATCTATGCATAATTATTTGAATTCATCCGATGTGAATTCTTCGCCATTGTCTGATCGAAAGGTATTGATTTTCTTCTATGTGTGGTTCTCAATCAAGGCTTTGAATTCTTTGAACTTACTAAATACTTCATCCTTTCTTTTCAAGAAATATATCCATGTCTTTCTAGAAAAGTCATCAATGAAAGAAGCATAGTATACATACCCACTCAATGAATTGGATGACATCGGACCACATACATCGTAGTGGATGATTTCCAAGATTCCTTTTTCCTTTCTCTCGCTACTTGGAAATTTCTTCTTTGTGTTCTTTCCTTTTGCACATCCTTTGCAAAAAAATTCATGTTTTGCATGTATTTCTAGAAGGCCTTCAACACTTTGCTTGCAAGTGGTAGTGCCCTTTAGGGCACATGTGCAAGCTTTCTATGCCAAAGTTCATTTGGCTCTACCGAGTCATGGACCAAAGCTTGTTCTGGTTGACCCTTTAATTTGTGTAATCCTCCCTCTTTCTCTCCAATCACAACTGCATCATCTATAGTCTTTCCCTTTGGCCACATAAGGACTTGGCCATCTACAAATGCAACCCTCATGCCTTTTGCATCTAATGCAGAGATGGAGAGAAGGTTCTTCTTTAGTCCTGGTACAAATAAGACATCCTTCATCTTCATAGACTTTCTAGAGTCTGGCTTATACAAGGATTCACCACTACCTTTTATGGGATACTGGTAGTCATCCCCAAGTTTCACTTTGTGAGGTGACTCATGTTCGGATAGTTTCACAAAGGATTCTTTGAATCCTGTCATATTCTTGGAAGCCTCACTATCTATGACCCAATCATTGCTTCCATGTGTGACAGTTCCCATGAGGGTAGAAATCAAAACATATTCTTCATCACTAGAAGAATCTTCTCCTTTGACTCTCTTTCTTGGAGGTTCATCATCCTCTTTAGTGTGAGCATGATGTATTCTTTTGTAGTTCTTCTTCTTTTGAGGGCCACCTTTGTTTCTAGGATAGTTTATAGATATTTGTCCTTTCTCATCACATATAAAGCATCTGATACTAGATAGATCTCTTCTAGGGTTATTTTGGTGTGAATGCTTACCTTTGGGATGATGATAGTCCCTTTTGTTTTTCTTGGTGTGTATTGTGAGAGCTTGATATTCATTTCCCATCTTTCTTCTCGAGATACTATTTGATCTTCTTCTTGTGAGCATTCCTCCCACATTATACTGAAGGTGATTAACTTTCTTCTAGCACAAATCCCTTGAATGAAGGATTCCCATGAGCTAGGGAGACCATTCAAGGTGGTCATCACAATTTTTACATTCTCTACTTGTTCATCCACTACTTCAAGTTGTCCTTTGATCTGGGAGACCCTTGTGAAGTATGACTATATGGTATATGCATTCTGAATCCTTACATTCTTCAATTGATTTCTCAAATTCATCTTCTGATTTATGTTCTTCCCTTCAAATAGCTTGGTCAAGGAATCAAACATCTCTTTAGGTGTCTTTAGGGACAACACCTATGGTATAAGGTAATCCTTGATTGAATAAAAAATAATCCTCTTGGCCTTGACCAAGTTCTTATGTAAGGCCTTATCCTCATCTCCCTCTAGAATTAGAACTTCTCCACTTATGTAGGAGTCCAATTCATTTTCTTCAAGAACTAGTGAGATCCTATACTTCCATGCTCAGAATTTTTCAGCTCCTTCAAGATTTTCATCAAGCTTGGTGTGATGAGACATCTTAACTGAGAACCTCAAATGGAAATACACAATATTTAGATCTTACCAATTTTAGATGTTGAAACTGGATCTGGAGCTGATCTTCTGTAGTGTTGGTTTTCTAGTTTAGGGGAAAATTAGGGTTTGACTTTCCCAAAGTTATACCCAACCAAAAACTTTGATCTAGGTCTCTAAGCTTTGATTTTGAGGAGGAGAGCAATCCTATGCTAGGCTCACTCAAAAATTCCACTTCTGTGGAAAGCCCTAATTTCCCGCTCCAGTGGTTGGTCAAAAACTGAAAATGCTCAGAATCAGATTATTCTTCGATAGAAAGATGCACCCTTCAATGGAGACTTAACCTGACCTTCTTTTTATAATGATCTGTGGAGAGAGACCCAAAAAGTAAGAAGCCATAGATTCTGTAGCTGCACGATGTCTTCTTCTCAGGTTAGCTCTGATACCATGTTAGATTTTTATTATTTAGTCAATATGATCTTAGGATATTATCTGAGAGAATAACATGCACAACAATAATCATAAGAGACAAGAGACAGAAAGAGTTTTACTCAGGGAAACCATAAAGGAGAAAACCCCACAAATTCTTGAGATATAGAATGAGCACCAATGGCAAAAGTAAAACCCCAAGATGGAAAGATGATATCTGATAGTTGTTCTCTCTCTCACTTATGCAAGCTCCTCTTCTCTCACTCATGTGCTACAGTTGAGTGAGTGTGTGTTTCAAATAGAGATTCTCACTCTCTATCTATACTAGTTTTCCACTTGACAATTACTTACCACGGCCGACCTCACTAGGAGCTTCTAATAACCCTAGTACCCCTCAACTGCGAGGGCTTTACCCTGACTTAAAAAGGAGGGTTAACCTCTATGACTTTACATGACTTAATTACATTAATTATTCTCTTGATAGGAACATTGGGGTACAAAGAAATACAATATATAAAATATAAAAGTGAATACATTCCAAAGTTACAAATACATCAACAGGACCAGCTGCTATGACCAGATGTAACAGAGTGAGATGAGTGCACCATTTTGATGTAAAGAGATGGCAAGGAGAACATTTTTTCATAGCCTCCATGCAATATTTAAATATCGAGGGCCAAAAATACCCAGCGCACAATATTTTCTGGGTAGTAGACATCACATAAATATGATCTCCATAAGGCTTTGGAGTGATAGTCATTCAATACTACTTCAGCCTCATCATGAGTAAGGCAATGCCAAAACATTTCATCAATGCCATGATGATACAATGTATTGTTAATGATAAGGTAGTATTGAGCGTGATGACGAATACGACGACATTCATCTCAGGTTACATTGGGATGAAAGAATTGTTTCTGTAGATAGAGGATTAAATCTCCATACCAAGGGTTAAACGTACTGATGAGGAACAAGGATTCATCGAGAAATGAATCGATGGGATTTGTTTCCTCAGTAATATGGGGAAGGTCACACATGAGTTCAGCGAGTACAAGAGACTTCTTAGAACTAGATTTCATAAATTCCAACTCAAATCCTTGGAGTATGACAATCTAGTGAGAGTATTTTCCCGCAAGTACCTAATGATTCAAGACGTAATACATGGGGTTATAATATGCATATATTGTGGTCATTCGGAGCAATATGTAGTGACGAAACTTCTAGATCACAATCACCGTGGCCAAATCTAATTTCTCCACATGCGAGTATCGAGTTTCATAGTCCAAAAGAGTATTACTCAGGTAGTAGATCACATTTTCATGATCATGTTTGTCTATTTGAACCAAAACCATACCAATGGTAGATAGGTATGCAACCACATACATGGAGTAATATTTAGTATAATTGGGTGGTTGTAAGATGGGCGCATGTGTGATAGCGTGTTTGATTGTATTGAATGCATGTTATATCAAGCCATCCCAAAAAAAGGGGGTATCCTTCTTTAGTAAACACAGGAAACAGTGGGTTTGCTCGACATAGTTACAGATGAACCGATGTAAAAATTTCTCTTTCCCTTACAAACTTTGGAGTTTTGTAACATTTGTAGGGGTAGGAAATGACAAGATGGATTCGATTTTTAGAGGGTCTATCCGGATGCCATCCTTGGACACAATGAAACTATTAGCTCTCCGGGAAACTCCTCTAGGTTGCAGCTCAAGAATGCCTAGTAACTTCAGTATTTTTAAAATGGTTTACTCAATGGATCATGTCAGATGACCAATAAGTCCACACTCAATCAACACATGCATAATACTCAATCAAATAGATAATGCTTCTAACTATCGATGTTCAAAGGGTTTGTAATAAAGGTGAATAGATGAAGAACTCACTATTCTATAAGATTCACACATAAGGCACTCACATATGAATGGTTGATCATAACAAGGAAAAGATACTTGTAATTCCAATAACCCACACAGAGATAGGATAACATCTATCTTGCATTAAGTAAATAGAATAAACATGAATGAAACATCCAAGCACAAGTACATAATAGAAATAAGATTAAAGTTGAACATGTAATGGAAAAAGAGCCTGTATTAATTG
Source organism: Pseudotsuga menziesii (assembly GCA_001517045.1). Taxonomy (NCBI): domain Eukaryota; kingdom Viridiplantae; phylum Streptophyta; class Pinopsida; order Pinales; family Pinaceae; genus Pseudotsuga; species Pseudotsuga menziesii. The sequence continues at coordinate 53,467 of LPNX011077474.1, read as the reverse complement.
ACAAAGCACATGAGAAGCTTGAATACAATAAGTGTCTAAAAAGTCTCCGAAGTTGAACCCTATCTTCTACATTAGTCACAGGATTTATAACCTTTACAAAATTTATTTTAGATCCTGAAAAAATGGATCGAATTTACTAAAAATAGATAATCATAACTGTTTGCAAAAAATAGGTCAAAACCCTATCTTAACTGCCAATCTACCTAAGTCCAAAACCTTCCTACTCCTTGAACTCTTTAATAGCTAAAGTGGACATTGAAGTAGAACTAAAACTTTCCATCTGGCAGACAAGTCACACTTTGTCAGAGTACATAGGGTTTGTGACCTAATTCACCTCGTTGGCACCTTCAAAACTAAAACAGAGCCAAAATTGTTGGTGCCTTTAATTAATTTCCAACCTTATAAATCATCCATGAGGTATTTGGATCAACAAAAGTCTGTTCTGTGTGAAACTATGCATTTATGCACTGTTGGTGCTTTCGGTGGCTAAGAAAGCAAAACTCTAGATGACTTGAAGGAATCATTCTTCATAAGCTCTATCAAGGGAAAAGGGATTTTAAGTTTCTGAATTTCTGATTCAAGATTGAAAGAACAGGATAATTTGTCAGCAGTTCTTACCTCTTGTGGTGGAGCCTTGAGCTGTATTTGATCATGGACAGATGGCTACAATGGCTTTTGCTGTTGTTTTGGAGGGAAAGCAATATTTTTTGTAGGAGCAATAATATTTCTAACAGGACAAGCTGACTACTTTGCAAGGGCAAGATTCTTTTCTGGGAGCAACAATCCCGGATCTCAAATTATAACCTTCTTGATCATCTACTTGATATAAGGATTCTTCAGTGATCTTCTCGTTCATTAGGGCTTCCTCATAATCTGATTATGTCAAGAAAGAGAGATCAACTTCATATTCCATGTAGTTGATATTGTCTTCTACCTCCCCTTCTTCCTGAGCAAACTCTTCCTCTAACACAACATTTTGGAAGGGATCTCTGATTCTTTGTTCCTCAGCTGGATTCCTATCTCCTTGGAGGATCTGAGATGGTGGGTTATTTCTTCTGTAAGGGACAAAATTAGGGTTTCTGGGAGAAAAATCATTTATCCCTTTACCTTTCATAAGTATTTTCCTTCGATCTTTAAGTCTAGACATTTCAGTTGTTAAACTATCCAATATTTTGGCCATTTTCTCCATTTTATTCTCTGATGAAGAAGCCCCTAAAGGATTTGAGGATTGCTTCTTCCTATCCATTTTTCCCTTAACCTTCTGAGATGCAATGATATTAGACTCAACTTCAAGAGCAGCATCTTGCATGAGTGACAAAGAAGAAGATATTCTTTCTCTGAGAAGAAGACAGAACTTGGAATCAAAGGCATTGGGATAAGTGATTTTGGTTTAAGGATTAGTAGGCTTGATATCAACAAGGATCTTGCTGAACATTTTGTTAAATATTTTTGTGAAATTTGAAACAAACTCACCATTCTCTCTCCTCAAATTACTAAATTATGTGATTTAGTAAAGGCGGTCTCTTCTTTCTCCCCAATGCTTAAAAAATATGTCTTCTAGAGATTCAATGCCAACTACTGATCCAACAGGTAACTCTTTTAACCATTTCCTAGCCTAACCATCTAGACTTTGCACAAAAACCCTAGTCCACACATATTCTTGTTCAATGTTTATATTCTCAGCATAACTATAGAATTCCTCTAAATGCTCCTCAGCTGTAAAGTCTCTCCCCCCCCCAGTAAACTTAGGCATATATTTTAGACAATCTCCAGTAGGCATAGCAGAAAGGGGGTTAGGAAAATTTAGAGGGGCATATCTGGCAACGAGGATCCTTTCCATCTTGGTCAGAGCGAAATCCATATTGGAAGTGGGTATCGAAAGGGAAAAAGTAGATGATGTTGGTGTGAGTGGTAGCTGAGGAAGTATAGGTGTTAGATCTACCTTAGTGGGGTTGCCAAGGACTAGATCTACACAAGAAAAAGTGCTTGAAGATTCCCCAACCTTCAAATTTTATGATTCACTTTTAAATTCCTAAGAACTAGATGCTTCAGTATAAGAATATTTAAAGGGATTTCTATTTGATATAACAGGAGAAATACCTCTAGAAGTACTTAATGTAGCTCCCCTTGCAAATCTAGAATCCTTCCTTTGTGAAGCTCTTCGTCTCCTTATAATATTTTCAGGATCTGAAACAGGTGCTATTAGTGGCATTTGAGGATTTGCTCTGGTACTTGGTCTTCTCGAATCCACCTTATTCCAATGGAGTCTCTAGATATATGATTAAAACCCAAATAGTCTCCTAACTTTGTCTATCACCAAAGTAGGATCTATGTTGTCCTCCAGGGAAGCTGAGCTTCAATCTCTTCTCCCCGACAACGACACCAATTTGTTATCTCTCTAGGAAACTCCTCTAGTTTGCAGCTTGAGGATTCCTGGTAACTTTAGTATTTTTAAAATGGTTTACTTAATGGATCAAGTCAGATGACCAATAAGACCTCACTCACTCAAGACATGCATAATATTCAATCAAATAGACAAGGCTTCTAACTATCAATGTTCAGAGGATTTGTAATAAAGGTGAATAGATGAAGAACTCACTATGCTAGCATATTCACACATAAGGCACTCACATATGAATGGTTGATCATACAAGGAAATGATACTTGTAATTCCAATAACCCACACAGAGATAGGATGACATCTATATTGCATTAAGCAAATAGAACAAACATGAATGAAACATCCAAGCATAAGTACAGAACAGAAAGAAGATGAAAGCTGAACATGTAATGGAAAAAGAGCTTGTATTAAGTGACAAAGCACATGAGAAGCTTGAATACAATAAGTGTCTAAAAAGTCTCTGAAATTGAACCCTTTCTTCTACATTAGTCACAAGCTTTATAGCCTTTACAAAATTTATTTTAGATCCTAAGAAAGTGGATCGAATATACTAAAAATGGATAATCATAACTGTTTGCAAAAAATAGGTCAAAATCCTATCTTAACTTCCAATATACCTAACTCCAAAACCTTCCTACTCCTCGAACTCTTTATAGCTAAAGTGGACACTAAAGTAGAACTCGAACTTGCCATCTGGCAGACAAGTCACACTTTGTCAGAGTAGGTAGGGTTTGTGACCTAATTCACCTTGCTGGCACCTTCAAAACTAAAATAGAGCCAAAATACTAGTGCCTTTAATTAATTTCCAAACTTATAAATCATCCATGAGGTGTTTGGATCAACAAAAGTCAGTTATGTGCGAAACTATGCCTTTCTGCACTGTTGGCACTTTTGGTAGCTAAGAAAGCAAAACTCTGGGCCTGTAAGCTGTCGAAAGCTATATTTTTGGTGGATAATGAATAGCTTTGGTGTTCTCCTAAGCCATCAAAAAGTTTGTTTTAAAATTTTAATCAAAATTGTAATCATACTTTACCCTAATGTTTTAAGGCTTCAGTCCTGATCCTTAGCTGTCTCTGCAGCCTGCCTAGGTTTTAGGATGGCAGTAGCATCACAGGCTGCCTCTGGGCCAAAAAGGATCATTGCTACTTCTGCTAGGGTTTCCATCTTCTGGTGATATTGAGGCTGAGGGCTAGAATTCCTTGTTTGCAACTCGGATAGCCTGATTTTTCTGCGGAGCCTTACTTTCTCTTTCCTTAACCTGAGATTACTCTCCTATAGCTTGGTATACTTTCTATTTATCTCCTACAGAGAGTCATACAATTCAGCATTCTTCTTGGTTAACCTCCCATTGGTTCTTTTGATTTCTCTGCCCAAGACTTCTAGCTCATACACCTGCCTCAGCAGCTGATTGATTTTGTGGGATCTAGGTTTACTAGAGGAAGCCTCTGCCACTGGTTCACCTTGATCCTCCTTTGGTGTAGGTGATGGAAACTCCTCCTACCCTATTGTAACCTGATATACTAGGTTAGTTCCCTATTCTTATTCATATTCAGAGTCTCAGTAAGGTAGGTTGAGGATAATTTTTCCTGGTGCTAAAATCTCCTCTTTTTCACTGAAATCTAGATTCCTCTTGGCTTTGTTGGTCTTAGGAGCTGGAGAGGTCTGATCCACTTAAATTAGAGAGATGTCCCTCCTCTTCCTCTTACCACTTCTAGGAGTGGATGACTTCTTTGAAGAAGACTTCCTTTTGTCTTCTGGTTGCAGTTCTGTCCCAAACTCATTCCAAAATAGGAAGTATGTCCAGGCCACGTTCCTTATTTGCAGCAGTTCAAGGAGAATCAACTTGATCAAGCCATGATGGGATAGCCTTCCTGCAATCTTGGTGGGCTTGGCTTTAACTTGATGGGCCATTTTAGTCAGGATTTTGTGTAGGTAGAAAGGTAGGTCCAGGGGAATCCTTCCAGTGAAATGGTTCATTAACTTGAAATGGTATATCATTACCCTATTATACCTGCCCTCACAAGTTATATAGACCAGAATTTCCTTCAGCAAGTGTTGCCATTTCTCCTCAAGCCAGGATGAAGGGATGCTCTTCTTCCATACAAGTTTCTTGTGGTCAGGCTTCAGGTAAGACCTAAATTCCATGTTCTTTGTGATAGTGGTTTTGAACCAGTTTTCCCAAGTCCTTGGGAGCTCTGTTACTTGTGCTATCAGAGCCTCATACACCTAGAACTCTTCTCTGCCAATCACTTCCTTCGAGCCATCAAAGGAGAGAGAAAAAGATTCTGCCACTTGCTAATGGGATCCCTGAACATTTTCATAGGACTTATAGTAGCCTAAGTCTTTGAAAAGTTGGCATACCTTTGGGTGTGATTCAAGGTAGCCAATATCACCCAATTCCTTTCTTAGGGCAGGTCCTCCTCCTTTCTTTATTTTATATATTGCTCTCCTGTACCTACAAAATTTAAATTCAAACCCTGGGGAAGGAGATTACAGTGCTGGATTTAGAGGGGGCTTGGCTTAGTGAGGACACATATAAGAAATGTGGAATGAATTGAGGAGGGGGTGCTAATTTTGAGGGAACTGACTGGAAATTGCGGTTTGAGTAGTGTGGAGGTGTGTTCTGATGAGACCCATAGCTAGCCAGTACAGTAATCATTCAAAATGGAAACCAATGCTTTGTGGTGGTTGGATTACAGACATGGGATAGGTGGAGGGCAGTGAGGGTTTGGGTTTTTGATCGGTCACTTCATTTTCATAACAAACCCCCTTTACCAACTCATGATTTATTGCAGGTCTAGTATTTTCGGTGGTTAATGACTTGATGGTGGTGCTCCTTTTGCTCACGGTTGTTGATTGTGATGGATGCACCAACAGTTTTACCTTTATTGTGCTTTTGGTGGCTAAGGTAGCCCTGAATTCTATTTTTAAGCTTCCAAAAGCTAGGCTTTTCGGTGGCTAACGAATAGTTGAGATGTTCTCCTAAGCCACTGAAAGCTAAAATTTGATTTTTTATGGGAAAAATAGAGTACAAGGTGTTCCAAACTTTATTAAAACACCAAAATATCTTTTAATGTGCCGTGAAATATTCATCGCTATACCAAATAAATTTTCTGAGTCTAATCTATTGAAGGCAAATTTATTTAGGAGATAACAAAAACCAAGTAGTCGACTAGTCTCGACACATAAAAATCACTTGTGTAGATTCAACTGTATGTTATAGTGGCGGCATCTAATAAAAATGGCTCTCGAATGATCAACATGGTGATCTCACTCTTGTGAATGTGAAGGAAAATAATCAAAGTATGGTTCCACAATGTTTTTTTGTCGTGGAAAGCATAAGACATGGCATGTTGAAAAGTAGCACCAGCATTCTTCAAACCAAAATGGAACTTTTTGTAGGCAAAGGTCCCCCATGGGTAGATAAAATTCATTTTTTGTTGATCAAATGGGAGTATCTCTATCTGATTGTAGCCAGAAAATCCATCCATGAATGAGAAGATGACGCTTCTGGAACATTTATCGCTGATTTAATCAATGTACGAGGTAGGGAAATTGTCCTTAGGAAAATCTTGATTAAGATCCCAAAAAATCGATACAAACTATAATAGTGCCGTGTTTTTTATTTACAGGGAAAATGTTAGATACCCATTCAGTCAAAGGTATGGGGTAGATAAATCCATCCTTGAGAAGTTTTTCAATCTCTTCCTTAATGGTTGTTTCTTTCCTTAGATGCACTTGTTGAAGTTTCTGATGGAATGGCTTGGCGTCAGGGTAAGTCCTAATCTCATGAACAGTGATGGAAGGATCTATCCTTGACTTTTCTTCATATGTGCAAGAAAAAAATTCTCTAAATTCCTTAAAAAGGTTCGTATAAGACTCTAGCTCCGAAGGGGGAGAATTTTGATCTATACTAATGTTATCTATGATTTCAGGCTTCACTGATATATCAACTGGAATAGTTTTGGTAATTTTACTCAGATTACCCTCAGAATCAACACCATGGAGGAGTACCGGTGGTTGAGGGTTGGTTACAATATCAAATGATCTTGTTGTTCCAAGAAGGTCTTCTATCATATGGCATTTGGGAGGGAAAGAGGACTGGTGGTGATGATATTTCCAAGGAATCTCATCTAAAGACATAAATTCCATGATGGATTCATCATAGGGAAGTGTATGTAGAAGATAATGTAGAAATGGGGGGGGTCTCTAACCAATATGGTAGGTAATGTGTGTCTGAAGCCACCAAAAGATGGTCATTGATGGGGGGTGACTAGTGGATTGGATAGCTTGATACAGTTCTTTGAAAGGGATTAATGATGTCAAATCACCAAGTTATTTCCCTTTATCTAGGAATCATGGCTCAAAGCTGAGATCATGTTCACAGATGTAGTATTTGACAAAGGAGGTGGGGTATTTAAAGGAAAAACTCCCATAACTGAAGATTCTTTCAACATGAAAAATCCTATGTTCTAATATTGTGGAGTTGAAGAATCCAAGAGTAGAACATTGTTCGCAGAGTTGGAATTTTTGTATGGTGAACAGAAATATCGTTGGTCAATGGTAACAATCTTACCTTAGAATTGTTGGAGGCATTTACCACCATACACACTCTTTTTGGTCAAATTGGCCTAGTTAAACCACTATCCTAAGTATAATTGACATTAATTGACATCAGTGGAGCATTAATTGACATCATCCAGTCATGCCCATGCTTACCTATAGACAAGGAGGCTAACTTAGCCTTCTCCTACAGTCAAGGATGCTAACTGGAGCACTCTGGGGGTGATCTGAGTGATATCAATGCACCTAATTTCTAACTGGTGGTTACAATCAGTTCAACCAGTTAGTTAAGGCGCCTCCTCTCATTAAATATATTATTTAATGATTATTTATTATTATTTAATGATCTAGAGTCAACAGGGGCACCTCCACCAACTTCTGATGATCATTTCAGCTTCAATTAACCTCATCGGGGCTCATTGAAGTCATTGAAGCACTAGCACATGATGGTTGGCTTGGTATGACATGTGTTTGATCTCTTTCAATTGAGATTCAGTCATTTATTGCATTTCAACTTTAGTTAGGGTTTGGTGAGTCGATTAGGGTTTTGGTCAAGTGGTTAACTGAGTGTGAACCAATGGATTACAGTCAGTAAAGATAGACTCACTCATTGAATTCGAATGACCTCCTTAGGTATTCGAATTCCTCATTGATTCAAGCTATTGCTTGACATTGTTATTGTAACTATTCATTGTTTATTGAATATACAGAGAGGAAACCATTCTGGTTCTAATTAACACCATTTTTGAGTTATTTGTTGATTATATCTTGATGAGATTGATTATTTGTTCCTAGATCAATGTGCAAGATTAATATGGTATCAAATCTTAGGGTGGGATGAAGATATATCTCTCAAAAACAATCTTTTTGACAAATTTCTCCATGAAAAGTGAGCAATAGCTCAAAAATCCAGCACTACACCAGAAGCCAAGGCTTACCACTCAATACCCCAAGTAAAGAACTTGTTGATCAAGCTTGCTTGATTGACTATGCTAGGTGTGATGAAATCCTAGAATGTGCAGGCTGTCCGACCTTATTTTTCCCTTTCTGTTTTGATTTTTAGGTTTCTACAGGTGAAGCATTCGCTCCAACACATCCAGATGGCCTCCTTAGTAGATCTCTTGACTCCATACAATTTCCACTCATTGAAAAGTGATATGGATATTCAGCTGCACTCCAAAGGAATTTTTAGAGTCACCATGGACACTGAAGTTGAGCCTGGATCTGCCATAGAAAAATCAAGATTCTTGAACAAGAAGGATGAAGCCTTCAGTTTCTTGTGCCTCTCTATTTCCTGAGACCTTCTCTTCCATCTTATGGATTTGAAGACACCGAAAGAAATATGGGACAAATTGGAATATCTATATGGAAGGCATGATGACTTGATGGTTTACCAACTTGAAAATGAACTCATGTCTCTCCAACCTTCCAATTTCAAGACTCTGAATGATTTCTTTACAAAGTTCAAGCATACTGTTTTACTCTTGAAACGATGCAACATGGACAAGGAGGATGATCAGCTCATCCTTGCCATACTCTCCAAAATCGGGGTTGATTATTCAGTTTTTGTTTCTACATTCTTTGCAGGGAATCTAACAACCCCTGGATGGAAGATTCCTACACTCAATGCCTTCATTGAGTCCCTAACAAATGAACATGACAAGCTTGTCTAGATGGGGATCATCCGATCTTCCCATGATCAAGCCCTCCATGTCTTAGGGCCCAAAGATCTGAAGGGTAAAGGAAAGAAGCAGAAAAATCAGAAAACTAAATTTGATGTTCCCAAGCCTAGAGTTGAAAACCAGCAGCATGATGAATCTTCTGGCTCAAGGAAGAACAAAGGAAAAGGGCACAATGGGAAAGAAAAAGTCAATTGTTCTTACTGCAGGAAGGGTTTTCACCTTGAAAATGCCTACATGAAGAAAAATATTTATGAAGCAACCTCTCTCCTTGAGAGGAATCACATCAATATTCTAGAGAGCATTCGGAGGAGAGATCACCAAGATCGGGAACCACAACATGAGAAAGGCCATGCCATCATGGCAAGCACTTCGAAGTTCGAAGCACTGCTGATTGAATCTAGAGATTTGAATCACATGATGGCTGAAAAAGACTCCTTTTCATCCTTGGAGACTAGAAAATCCATCCCCATCCACATGGGAGATGACTCCACCATCATTTCTGAAGGACAAGGTACTGTAGATCTTGAAAATGGTTTTTTCTCTAATGTTTTGTGTGTATCATCTCTAGCAACAAATCTCCTTAGTGTCTATCAGATGACACATACAAAAATGCCTAAGAGAGTCTCTTTTATCCCAAATGATGTTGAGATAACAAAAATTGCATCCGGGAAACTCATTGCAAAAGGCCTTGCAAATCATCATGCAAAAGCCTATGAGTTCTCTACTAACTAACTTATGGAAATGAGGTTAGTAGGCTGTGGCATGAGAGGTTTGGACATGTTAATTTCAAATATTTGCAGAAATTACAAAAAAACTCCATGGTTGAAGGCCTCCCAATCATCAAGGAAACCACAGGAATTTGCAAGGGCTGTGTGATTGGAAAACACCCTGAGCACAAGTTCGATCGGGGGAAGGCAAATCGAGCTACAAGCATATTGGGGCTAATACATTCTGATATCAGGGGTCCGATGCCTGTCAAATCCATGAATGGATCAAGGTACCTCCTTACTTTTATTGATGATTTTTCAAGGTATACATGGGTTTTCTTTCTCAAAAAGAAATCAGAAGTATGTGAAAAAAATTCTGAATTGAAGGCCTTGATCGAAAATTCCTTTGGGATTAAGATCAAGATCTTAAGATCTGATAATGAAGGGGAGTATGTCAGTAATGAGTTTCTATACATATGCTCCCAAATTGGTATTCAGGTCTAGCATTCAATTCCCTACACTCCCCAGCAGAACGGAGTAGCGGAAAGGAAGAACCGGTCTCTCAAGGAGATGACCACCTATGTGTTGGAGTCAAAGAAGATTGCTGCAAATTTGTGGGCTGAAGCCATGCATTCTATAGAATACATTTAGAATAGGGTTCCACACTCATATATTAAAGGAAAGACTCCTTTTGAAGCATACTTTGGACACAAGCCGGATGTGTCGAACCTACGGGTGTTTGGGTCCACTGCATGGGCTCAGATTTCGCTTGATAAAAGAAGGGCTTTGCAACCGCAAAGCATAGAATGTCTGTTTATTGGGTATCCTGATGAATCTAAAGGATTCAAGCTTCTAGATATCAATACCAAACAGATCATCATCGAGAGAATTGTCAAGTTCAATGAGCCTCTTCAGGAGATGGAACTAGTGAAGGAGAAAACTGCTGAATTTCCTTCCTATTCTACTGAATATTTGGATGATGAAATTGGGGGTGATGACCCTGATTTGGATCCTATGATTTTTGATATCAGTGTGAAGAAATTATCAAATGCTGAATCAGAACCTGAAGTGCAAAATCATCTTCCTACATGGGCCCAACAGACACTCTCCTCCGCAGGAGACAACATTGGAAATCCGCATCATCCAAGGAGAACCCGGTCTGATTTTCAAAGAGCAGGTATTGCGCTCTCTTGTTCTGATAATTTGCAGTCCAAAAATTGATATTTTATGTTTATTTTAGATCCAAAATCCTACTACCATGCTCATAATGATCCGAGATGGCAAATTGCCATGGATGAAGAGATGAATTCTCTTCAGAAAAACACTACTTGGGAGCTAGTTTCTCTTCCTCCGGGAAGGAAATTGGTTCAATGCAAGTGGGTGTTTTGGAAAAAGGTTGCTATTGATGGAAGCACCTGAAAATATAAGGAAAGGCTGGTATAAAAAGGTTTCTCTCAGGTCCAAGGATTGGACTACCATGAGACCTTTGCACCGGTTGCAAAAATGGACTCCATCCGCCTTGTTTTGGTAATTTCAGCATCCAAGCACTGGGAGGTGCATCACATGGATGTTAATTCAGCCTTTATGCATGGATATTTTCATGAGGAGATATAAATTAAGCATATTGAGGGCTACATCACTTATCCATCTTTGGTTTGTAAGCTAAAGAAGTCACTATACAGGTTAAAATAGGCCCCAAGAGAGTGGTATTCCAAGATGGATTCCTTTCTTCTCTCGCAAAACTTTAAGAGATGTAGATCAGATCCAAATGTGTATTTACAGAAGTAAGATGGTCATTTAATTATCATTTTTTATATCTTGATGACTTACTGATCACAGGTATCACAGTTGCCTCCATTTCAACCATCAAAATTGCTCTCCATAATGCCTTTGAAATGAGTGATTTGGAGCTTCTAAAACAATTTTTGGGGCTCGAAATTGAGCAACATTCTGATGGGATTATGGTCACTCAGTCCAAATACACTTTAGACCTATTATTTGTTGAAATATTTTAACTTCGAATAATATTCTATATGTATCTTTTTGTGGTCCCCGATGGTCTTACCGGGAGAACCACTTGTATTACTTTGTACCCCGATGCTTCTAATCGAAAGAACTAATAAGAGTCATGAGGTAGTCCCCTCTAATTGTAAAGGTGGGTCATTAGCACCCTAATGTGGTTACTTGAGCCTACATGTGTAACTAGATACTACATGTTGAATGAGTTAATTAAAGTGAACGGATGAATATAAATAGAGATGTGGTGCTCCTCATTTGAAGCACACACTCTCACTTGCATAGCGCATTAGTGGAGAAGAGAGAGAAATATCTGGAGAAGGAGGAGGATCAGGCTTTGATCTCCTTGTTGGTTTTATCTTTTATCTTTTGGGGCATATATATTGAGGAATATTTTACTGGGTTTTTCCCTTTATGGTTTTCCCAGGATAAATCTTTGTGTTCTCTTTTGTATGGTTGTGCTTGTCTATCTTTCCGTGATCCTGTTTATATGCTTTTGTTATGAAATCGAAATGAAATACTAATGATATTGAAAATTTAACATGGTATCAAAGCCTCCCTGAAAGAAGACATTGTGTAGCTATAGAATCTAGGGCTTCTTAATTTTTGGTTCTCTGTCCACAATCGATCCGCAAAAGAAGGCTAGGCTGACTCTCCATTGAAGGGCGCACCTTTCTGTCGAAGCGGAATTCAATTTCGAGCATTTTCAGTGTTCAGTGCAGGAAATTAGGGCTTCTTGTAGAAGAGGAATTTTTGAGTGAGCCTAGCATAGGATTTCTCTCCTCATCAAAATTGAAGTTTAGAGACCTAGATAGATATTTTTGGTTGGGTGAAACTTCAAGAAATTCAAACCCTAGTTTGACCCCAAGCTAGAAAAACCCTAAATACTAAAACTGCTAAGTTTTGGTACTTTCTATATATTCTGAGATTGGAAAAGGACCAGGTGCTAAAAATTTAAGAGGAAGAATGCAAACTCCTGATGTACATTGTGTCCAAAATTCAGCCTCATATTCACCATATTTTGTGAGATATAATCCCTCCAAGTTAGGATTCCAGCCTCTTCCATAATTCATCCCTAAATAGGGAACCTGGGGAGAATTGCTATATATTGGGATATAGAGGTCCAAATGGAATTCCTAAAGATGTTCCAGAAATATCACGAACTATAATTTATGTGGTCCAAATTTTAGAACCCGAAAATGAAATAGTGACACATGGTAGGCCGTACAACTTTGTTGTTCTGAATAGTCTTGTAACAGGTCACCTTGGGAAAATGATCATAAACCCGAATTGGTGAAAACCATTCTGATGAAACATGTGTTTTTGGATCAGGGACATGTGAGGTTACCTTGGTGAGAAATTTAAGACATATAGGAGCATTAATTTCGGAGATATCACAGAAATAGTGACAGACATTTCTGTAGAAGAAACTGGAAAACTAGGGCTTCCTGTTCTGAGAGCTTCCCTCCACTGTTTTCAGAAAATGAGTACATTGGATAGCTCCATTTGAAGAGATCTATATTAATATCCAATAATATATGAAAGATTCCAATTTTTTAAAATTATGGTTTCTCTGACAAACCCTAGATCAGCCAGCTCTGGAAGCAGGACGGACACCTCAAATCGGTAAGATCTAATCTTTTGCTATTTGCATTTGAGGTTCTCATTTCATGGTGATATATCACATCAGATTGATGATAAGCTTGGTGAAGTTGAAAACTTTCAAGCATGGAAGTATTTGATCTCTCTCAAGAAAATGAATTGGACACCTACATGAGTAGAGAGGTTCCAGTTCTAGAGGGAGATGAGGCTCAAAGCCTTATACCAGAAGAATTTGGTCAAGGCCAAGAAGATCATTGTTGATTTAGTCACGGATCAACTTATACCACAAGTGTCTTCCATAAAGACACCGAAAGAGGTTTTTTATTCCTTAACCAAGCTATTTGAAGGAAAGAACATACATCGAAATATGACCCTAAGAAACAAATTGAAGAAGTAAAAGAAGAAGTGAAGAATGCAGAAGTGGTGATAGCCACCTTGAATGGCCTCCCAAGATCATGGGATCCATTCATGCGAAGAATGTATGCCAGAAGAAAGTGATTACTTTTAGCTCGAATCATTAGAGGAGAAGAAGAATATGGGAGCAATTGAAGATCAAGATCTCACCATTCTAAGAAGATCCCTCAAGTGATGAGGAATATGAAGAACTCAATTCTTGAAGAACCCCTTATTCATCTTATCATTTGGATAAGAAATGAAGAACATGATAAAGTAAAATGATCAAGATGGAGTCTACCCACGAAACAAATAAAAGATAAGTATTCAATTGTCACTTCATGATATTGGTTTACATTTGATTATATTCAATTGATGTGTTATGCATGATAGATTGTTTGCATTAATGACTGTATACTACTAATATGCATGTGATGGGTAAGTAGCTCATGGTGCTATACAACTATCCATTGCTACTTATCAAACCTCTTTGCTGACATATTGGATTAGTGCACAATCTCAATGATGTCATGGTAGAGATGGAAGGCATCTAGAAAGTTTCTGTGAGATATGGATGAATGTTGTATTGGCTAAATAGTTGCATGATGCATAAGAATTTGTCATTATGCATATGTTTTATGAAATAGTTCTAACCATGCAACTGGTGCATTTGAATTGTAGGAAAAGTCTTGTACAACCTCCTACAAGAAAAGAAGGATGAGACTTGTTCCAAAGAACAAGTGATGACAATTCAATAAACATGAATCTAAAGCTCTCGGGATTAGAGACACCATGAAGGAAGAAAGAGCTTCAGAGAGTGATAGATCCACCTTGAAGGATGAAGACCACCATGGGTATGAGAGATAACTCAAGATGAAGAAAAAAATGCTATGAAGGAAGCTATGATCAAAGAATAATAGTTGATCATGGGGAATAATGTATACGATATTATTTCAAGACATAAAGGGAAGTACGTAGTATCTTCCATATGGATCTACAAGAACAAGTGTACAAAGAAAGGTTCATGATTTGCCTCAGAAAGAATAGACTATGACATGACATACTCTATTGACCAGTATATAGCAAGCATAGAACCATCTGCATAGAATGAAGAAGGAAGATAATACTCCACTTTAGGGGGAGTGACTATAGAAGATATCTGAGTTCGACACAATATGACATGATGGATAGCTTCCTAATAGATTGAGACTTTACCAAGAGTAAAGTGGGTTCCAACCTTCAAAGTTGAATGCAGAAGACTAGGATATGTTGATGATCTAACAAGACGAACTCATGGAAGATGTATGATGAAAGAATACTAGAATGATGTTTGGGATATAGTACTCAAACCAGAAAGCAAGAATTTGGTATCTTACAAATGGATTTTCAAGATAAAATATGTTGTTGATAGAAGTAAGGAAAGACTTGTGGCTAGAGGTTTCTATAAGAAAGAGGGAATTAATTCTAAAGAGACACTTACTCCAGGAAGCAAGGTACACTTCCTTCAGAACTATGATGGTAGTTGCTTCCATGATGAAGTAAAGACAAGCCTTCCTTAATGGTATGATTGGGGAAGAGTTTTACATCGAATAGTCACAAGGAATTGAAGTTGAAGACAGATGGACTCATATATGTAAGTTGAAGAATGCCCTCTATGGCATGAAGCAAGCTCCCAGAGCTTGGTATGAAAGGATAGATAGTTTCCTATCAATTATGGGCTTTACCAAGAGTAAAGCTGATCCTAACCTTTATCTCAAGGTTGTCATCTTGTTATTATATGTGGATGACTTATTCTTGACAAGGAATGAGAAACAGATCATGGAAAGCAAGAAGAAACTAGTAGAAGAATTTGAGATGAAAGACCTTGGGTTAATGCACTATTTCCTAGGTCTAGAAGTATGGCAAAGTTAAAAAGGAATCTTTCTCAACTAGGGAAAGTATACAGTAGAGATATTGAAGAGATTCAATATGTTGGAATGCAAAGCCATGGCCACACCCATGGAATCCAACCTGAAGCTGTTAGCTGATGACTCATCAGAGTTAGTGGATGCGACTCATTACAAACAGATCATTGGGTCATTGATGTACTCAACAAATACTAGACCAAACATTTTGTTTTGCTGTGCACACCTTAAGTCAATATCTTGTTCAACCAAGACGGGTTCACCTAGTAGCTACAAAACATGTGATGAGATATCTGAAAGGGACTTTAGACCTTGGTCTATACTATGATGGTAGCCATGACTACAGATTGTATGGCTATACAGATGCAAATTGGGCTGGAAGTATCTCAGACAGGAAAAGCACATCAGGTAGATGTTCTTGTTTGGGGTCTGCTATGAGTTCATGGTTTAGCAGGAAACAATCCAATGTTTCTCTTAGAATGACAAAAGCAGAATACATAGCAGATTGCTCTACTAAGTTGTGAATCCATATGGCTTCGAAAGCTTATATCAGGTATCCTTGACCTGAATGTGGATACTACATTGATTCTATGTGATAACGAGAGTCGTGATAACAGAGAACCTTGTGTTCCATCGTAACTCATAGAAATTCAATATTTCTACATACGAGATAAAGATGTAGATGACAATGATTTCAATATTCCCATACTGAATATATAGATGATGATGATTTCAGTATTCCCATACTGAAGATATAGATGATGTTTCAATATTTACATACTGTAAATGCAGATGATGGTGACTCCATATTTCTATACTGAATATAAAGGTGATGATGCTTTCAGTATTTCTATACTGAAGATATAGATGATGATGATTTCAGTATTCACATATTGGAGATACAAATGGTGATAGTTCAGTATTCACATACTATAGATGTAGATGAATATGGTTTAGATTATGATGCACTGACTGAACCTCTATCTCGGGTAAAGTTCGAACACTTTCGAGACAAGCTTGGTGTGGTTCGGAAAGACCTTCCCTGAAAGGGGGAGTAGTGATGTTGCAGTGGGATTGTATCATCCCTGGGCACTTGCCCTAAAGTGATCCAGTGACCTCAGTTCTTGAGAATGAAGTGGGATTGTACCATCCTTGGGAACTTTCCCTAAACTGATCTAGTGACCTCGGTTATTGAGAATGAAGAGAGATTGTATCATCCCGGAACATATGTTCATAACGGATCCGGTGACTTTGGCCCTCAAGAATGTGGTGGGATTATATCATCCCTGGGCACTTTCCCTAAAGTGATCTGGTGATTGTATCATCCTGAGACATATGTCTAGAATGGATCCAGTGAACTTCGGTCATCGAGAATGTGGTAGGATTGTATCATCCATGAACCTCTGTTCAGAATAGATCTGGTGATTGTATCATCCCAGGACATATGTCTAGAATGGATCTGGTGAACTTTGGTCATCGAGAAGGTGGTAGGATTGTGTCATCCATGAACCTCAGTTCAGAATGGATCTGGTGATTGTATCATCCTGGGACATATGTCTAGAATGGATCTAGTGACTTCGGTCATCAAGAATGTGGTGGGATTGTATCATCCATGAACCTCAGTTCAGAATGGATCCAATGATTGTATCATCCCAGGACATATGTCTAGAATGGATCTGGTGAACTTTGGTCATCGAGAAGGTGGTAGGATTGCATCATCCATGAACCTCTATTCAGAATGGATCTAGTGAACTTCGATCATCAAGAAGGTGGTAGGATTGCATCATCCGTGAACCTCGGTTCAGAATGGATCCGATGAACTTCGGTCATCGAGAAGGTGGTAGGATTACATCATCCGTGAACCTCAGTTCAGAATGGATCCGGTGAACTTTGGTCATCGAGAAGGTGGTAGGATTGTATCATCCTTGAAACTCGGTTCAGAATGGATCCGGTGACCTTGGCTATTGAGAATGTGGTAGGATTGCATCATCCCTAGACTTTAAGTCCAAAAGAGATCCAAATACTTATACGTCTTTGGACTGTGGCTTATAGGCTATTGTTGATGATGATGATGTTCTCTGATCGTAAGATCAGAGTATGATGATGATGATGTTGCTGATGATGATGATGTTCTATGATCGAAAGATCATAATATGATGATAATGATGTTCTCTGATCGAAAGATAAGAATATGATGATGATGATGATATTTGATTGAAAGATCAGAAGTTGCTGATGATGATGATGTTCTCTGATCGAAAGATTAGAATATGATGATGATGATGATGTTCTCTGACCGAAAGATCAAAAATTGCTGATGATGATGACGTTCTCTGATCGAAAGATCAGAATATGATGATGATGATGTTTTCTGATCAGAAGATCAGAAGTTGCTTATGATTATGATGTTCTCGGATCGAAAGATCAGAGGTTGTTGATGATGATGATGTTTTCTGATCAAAATATCAGAGTATGATGATGATGATGCTTTCTAATCGAAAGATCAGAAGTTGCTGATAATGATGTTTTCTGATCAAAAGATCAGAAGTTGTAGATGATGATGATGTTGTACTGATCAAAATATCAGAGTGTGGTGATGATGACATACTGATCGAAAGATCAGAGGATGATGATGTTTTGATGATGATGTTTCTAATCAGAATATGACAATGTTTTGATGATGATGGTTCTGATCGATAGATTAGAGTATGATGATATTTTGATGATGATGTTTCAAATCGAAAGATCAAAGTGTTGATGTTGATATTGCTGATCGAAAGGTCAAAGTGATGAATATGTTGCTGATTGAAAGGTCAAAGTGCTAAAGATGTTGTTGATCGAAAGATCAAAATGTTGAAGATGTTGTAACTGATCGAAAGGTCAAAGCACTGAAGATGTTGTTACTGATCGAAAGGTCAAGATGCTAAAGATGTTTCTAAGATCAAAGTACTGAAGATGTTGCTGTTGATTGAAGAGTCAAGATGTTGAAGATGTTGCTGATCGAAGTGGTCAAAGTACTGATGATGCTGAAGACTAAAGATTGAAGATGAAGACTACATGATGTTGAAAAGCTTCCAACTATTTATAGATGTGTCACCTTGATGATATTGTTGATGTCCTCTATTCCTCTCCTACTATTGTTGTTGTTGATGTTGTTGTAGAATACCCTTCTCATTAAGGGGGAGTGTTGAAATATTGTAACTTCGAAGAATATTCTATATGTATATTTTTGTGGTCCCCGATGGTCCTACTAGGAGAACCACTTGTATTACTTTGTACCCCGATGCTTCTAATCAAAAGAACTAATAAGAGTCATGAGGTAGTCCCCTCTAATTGTAAAGGTGGTTCATTAGCACCCTAGTGTGGTTACTTGAGCCTACATGTCAAATGAGTTAATTAAAGTGAATGGATGAATATAAATAGAGATGTGTTGCTCCTCATTTGAAGCACACACTCTCACTTGCATAGCGCATTAGTGGAGAAGAGAGAGAAGTATCTGGAGAAGGAGGAGGACCAGGATGTTTATCTCCTTGTTGGTTTTATCTTTTATCTTTTGGGGCATCTATATTGAGGAATCTTTTGCTGGGTTTTTCCCTTTAGGGTTTTCCCAAGATAAATCTTTATGTTCTCTTTTGTATGGTTGTGCTTGTCTATCTTTCAGTGATCCTGTTTATATGCTTTTGTTATGAAATCAAAATGAAATACTAATGATCTAGCTTAGAATATGAAAATTTAACATTAGTCAAGTTTAACATGGCTGAATGTAGGCCTGCACCATTCCCTTTCCTTTCAGGGATCAGCCTTGAAGAAGGAAAACACACACCTCCCATGGACTGCACTATCTATCGACAGCTGATTGGTAGCTTGTTGTACTTAACTCATTCTAGGCCTGATATTTGTTATGTCATGAATGTTGTATCAAGATACATGCAGTAGCCTCATTATATTCATTGGAAGGCAACCAAGAGGATCCTCTAGTATATTCATGGAACCAGGACCTACGGCATTCACTATGCTGCAGACTCCGAGCTAGAGCTGGTTGGATACGCAGATTCCAATTGGGTGGATGATTATATTGATCAAAAGTCAACTTCTGGATATGTATTCATGTTTGGTGGCTGCCCCATTTTATGTTCAAGCAAAAAGCAGGCTGCCATAGCACTATCTTCAGTAGAGGCTGAGTATCGAGGAGCTGTGAATGCTTGCATCCAAGCAATTTGGTTGCAAGGCATTCTTTCAGAGTTTGATATTGGTATTACTTTGTCCACTGTCCTATTTTGTGACAACCATAGTGCTATTAAGATATCCATGGATCCCGTTACCAGGAAGAGGACCAATCATGTAGAGACTCACATGCACTACATTAGGGACCTACTGCATGACAGGACCATCATTCTGCAATACTGCCCGACTGATGAGCAGATTGTAGACATGTTCACCAAGAGGTTTTCAGAAAAGAAGTTCACTTTCCTTCGTTCACTATTGGGGGTGAGTTCATCAGGGTGATTCAGACTACTTTCAGTGTTCAGCTTGAGGGGGGGTTTTCCCTCTTTTCCTCACTTAGTTTGTTTTGAGCATTGTTTTGGTTTTAGCATTGTACAGGGTGACCTATGGCCTTAGTTTCCGGGGCCCTAGAATTTTTATGCTTTTTCATTTTCTAACTCCTCCTGAGTATAGCTTAAGGGGTGGTGTTGGAGACATTTACCACCATACACACTCTTTTTGGTCAAATTGTCCTATTTAAACCACTATCCTAAGTATAATTGACATTAATTGACATCAGTGGAGCATTAATTGACATATCCAGTCACACCCATGCCCACCTACAGTCAAGGAGGCTAACTTAGCCTTCTCCTACAGTTAAGGAAGCTAACTGGAGCACTCCTGGGGTGATCTAAGTGATATTAATGCACCTAATTGCTAACTGGTGGTTACAATCAGTTCAACCAGCTAGTTAAGGAACCTCCTCTCATTAAATATATTATTTAATTAATATTTATTATTATTTAATGATCTAGAGTCAATAGGGGTGCCTCCACCAACTTCTGACGATCAGTTCAGCTTCAGTTAACCTCATCGGGATTCATTGAAGTCATTGAAGCACTAGCACTTAATGGTTGGCTTGCTATGACATGTGTTTGATCTCTTTTAANTTTGGTGAGTCAATTAGGGTTTTGGTCAAGTGGTTAACTGAGTGTGAACCAATGGCTTACAGTCAGTTAAGCTAGACTCACTCATTGAATTCGAATGACCTCTTTAGGTATTTGAATTCCTCATTGATTCAAGCTATTGCTTGACATTGTTATTGTAACTATTCATTGTTTTTTGAATATACAGAGAGGAAACAATTATGGTTCCAATTAACACCATTTCTAAGTTATTTGTTGATTATTTCTTGATGACATTGATTATTTGTTCCTAGATCAATGTGCAAGATTAATAGGAATGGGAACTGGACTACCTGAAATACTGATGAAGGAACGACGTGCATCGCATAGAACCAGTTTCGACCTAGAAGAATATTTTAGTCAAGAGGAGCATCGACCACTTCAATATGAATGGACATTGATTTTCCCCCAAGTTCAACTTGGAGGGAGGGCAGTAACACATAAGGTTGAAAACCACACCCATCAAAAGAATTTAATGTTGTAAGCAAGCGATTAATATCAAGAGAGCCTATAGCTCTCCAACAATATAAATACATGATCAAAGTTGAGGCACCCTCATCCAATACGATACAATAGATCATCTTCCCAGTAAATTTAGTGGATAATTTGAAGGCTAACTGATGGGAGAGCCCACAATTTTAGTCATCCAGTTTGAAAGTGATGATATTACTATTTTCAGGATCCATGGCTTCAATGATGGACAACAGGTTTTTTCTCTGCGTGGGGAAGGTTTGGAGTACTTCAATAGTAGACATATCACATGGTGCTTGATCCAAATCTTCAACTACATTGTAGTACTGAGCTGCACATGTGTTAGGGTTGAATACAGATTTTCGAAGTGTACTCTTTTGTGGCCGAAGAACAATATCAAGAACAAAGTTCTCAATATTAAGTTCATTGGTAGTGGGAGGGGTAAAAGATGAAGTTTTATCATTTGAAGTATCATCATATTTCTTAGCTGGAGGTGGGGCATAGCTATTAGATTGGGTATTAAGATTAATCATTTCACTGGACATAATTTTAACTTCATTTATGGAAGACAAAGAAGGCCCATGAAAGGATTGGTGGTCAATAAATTATTATTGGATAGGGAAAGGATCTGTCAGAAATGCCTGAGCGAGGGTATTTTTTAGAAATTTACTGACTTCCTCACAATGAGGACACTTCTTGGTGAAGTGATCACCTTCGCATATGAGCTAGGGGAATTTGGCCTTTCTCTTATTTTTGGATTCAAAATTGTGATTCTTTGTTTTGTTATTTTCCTATTGGTTCTCATATTTCTTGGATGTATTCTTTTGTTTCTTCTTTCCTCCTAAATATTATGAGGATTGAACCACATTCATTTCAGTCAAAAAAACAAGAGGATGAGCATTTTTCTGGGTTGAAACAACTTGAGTAGTAGATTCGGCCAGTTAGTTTTGATTTTTTGAGGATTTGGCCATTGATTGTGTTAGAATAGAACCAAGAATTCCATCGGTGTGTGGCTTCATTGAAGGTTTTGAAGGATCTAAAGTAGGATGAGGAGCGTGGGGAATCAAGTCGTACAAAGCTCCTGATTGGGAATAAACCAAGTCAAGGTACTGCGCACAGATGATGGATTTCTCCTTGGTAACAACGCCTCCCATGGAAGCATCCCTAGAAATGGGGGGAAGCAAATATTTAGTAAACCAATTGGAGAGTAATTGATCGGAAATGGGATATTTTATCAACCTAGGTAGTCACCTCCACTCATGTATATGATCAGATATATGAATATAAGTATTTTGGTGAAGTGAGGTCAAAAATTCAGTACTTGTTTCATATCGGATTGGTAACTGGAAATGTATCAAAAAGGCCATTTCTAAGGTGTTTAAATCCCAAAGGAATTATGGGGTAGCTCAATGTACCATTTTGCAGCCACTCTGGTTAGGGTTCTCTAAAAGAAATGTATACGGATTGAACCATCCATCAGAGAACTACATGAGCACCAGAGATTATATGGCATCATGTGCTTTTTAGGGTCCTCACCAGGTTTTCCATCAAATTTTGATATATCAGAGGGTAACTTGACAGGGATAGATGGCATGAAGGATAATCGTGTATGAGGTCGTTAATCAACCTAGAACAATCTGGTATATCTAAATTAGCGATAAATGGTAATTGTTGATTAGGATAGGGGTATTGGTAATATTTATAAGGAATATCTAGACTAGTAGGTTCGTAAGATGATTTATAAACGAGTGTCATTGATGCTCCCATAACCAGTTGATTAGGTGGTTGGTTAACAAATGATTTGCCCAAGGGTACTCCAGGTGGTGGGACACTTGGGGTAGGTCGACCTATAGGTGGCTGGGCTCTAGATGGAGGGGGTGCTCTGGGTGGTGGACCTCCAAAGCCTCCAGGTGGTGGACCTCTATAAGGTGGACCTTTGGGTGGTGGCCCTCCGGGTGGTGGACCTCCAAGTGGTGGGCCTCTGGGTGGTGGCCCTCCGAAAGGTGGTCCTATAGGTGGACCTCAATAACTTACAGTAGTGTTTACAAATGGTCCCCAAGCTACATGGACATTTGACCAATTAGGTTTCCTCCATGGGGTATACCTATTTCCAGGATAGGGCATTCCAGGATAAACAACCATGATGGTGTAGGTTGATAAGTTTTATGGATTGCAGGTAGTTGATTTCCTAGGTAGGTATGACCCCATGACGGTTGAATAATGAGAGGTTAAACCCATGAGGGTTGTCCCGATCCAGAAGAGGGGATAACCACATTGGTATTTGTGCAAGGTATAATAATTGTTGGTTTCCCTATGACCAGATTTTTCCCCATACTAGAAATGATTCCCCTAGTTGGTAAAACAATTTGGGCTGGGGGTTTCCTCCCAGGGATAGAATATATAGGGGAGTTAGAAATATATGGGGGGTTTAGGGTGGGTGGGGTGAGGATGGAGTGTTGACCTAAATCATGAGTAACCACGTTTTGAATCGGTGACCCCGATTTAAGAGCCACATGAGATTGTGAAAGAGAATCCTATCCACGGGGAGTTATTTATGAATGGCAGGTAGATGAGAAAGACTCCTACTTCTTATATCATGTCCTAGGTTACACAAACAATCAAGAGTTTCTCATACTAGTCTGAAGAATTCTTCGTTCATGGGTATTTCTCAAATGGGGGTAACATAAGATGGTATAGTAGTTCCATATTCAGAAATTTCTTGTCCTAAAGAAGTATCCCAAAAAGGAGCAGTTGGACCAAATTCTCCCACCATGGTATCATCTGATGGGTGATTAAATACCAAATCTAGTGCAGGAGGTTGACCTTCCATTTGAAAAACAAATGACATCTTCTGCAGAAGGTTGTTGGACTGTCATGGGATTTTGAAAACAAGAAATTTCCTCCCCATATTCAGTAACCGAAACTCTTACATGCAAATCAGCCATAGATGGTTTGTCCATGGTTACACCTTTTCTTTCTTCCATGACAGGAGGAGAGTTAGGTAGAAAGCCCTGCAACCTGCGAGATCATCTCATAGGTATCTCAACCAAGGTGTTGGCAAAAGACTTCTACTCTAAATTTCTATACAAGGAATATATCACACACAAACAATCCTATGCAAGCTAAGGTCACAAGAAAACTTGAATTATAGAAGTGGTTGATGAAAGTTGGTTCCTCACTAGGATTTTCAAGTTGTCACAATTTGCGATATACCGCATGGTCCAACAGTAAAATGCGACAAGGAGGATTGGGAATGTACCCTTGCCTGAATACCCAACCACCTAGATGACACATGCCTAGTAGCTCCCTGAGTGTTTTTCTCGATGTATTGATCCAACAATATGGCCAAAAGGATTTTCTCGGTTGGTATGGGTGTCCTAGTGGGGTCTCCCAATATACACTAAGTACATGGGAGTTCAAATCCATATTAGTGTTGTCTAATGCACAACCGTTCAAAAGGGGCCTTCCTATATACCACCGAGTACATGAAGTACCTTTCGATATACCTCAAGGGTATGTGAAAGGTCGTTCCATATACTAGCAATATGTGGAATAACCACATGATCCCTGGGATGCAGTGTAGTCAAATAACGATAGCTCCTATGTTTTAAGACGCTGGAACAAATATCTATCTTATAACTCAAATTACTAAAAAATTTAACCTAAGCTACCGTTGATTTTATCTTTACGGTTAGTGAATGTTTGTGGAATGTATACCAAGATGCAATATTAATATCTAGATACAGTGCAACTCTTCTCTTTAATGAACACTACTTAGAGTAAGGGAGAAACTTTTATTTTTCCAAGAAAAAGTACTATGCAGCTTTCGACAATTTTATCTTCAATATTTTCAACAAATTTCCAAACACACAAGAATTCCAAACACTAATCTTGATAGATCTCTAAAAGGAAAAGAAAATAACAGCTTCTAACTTCTAAAAATATACACTTTCTCAATCAAATGCATGAAGAAATATTCTTTTAACCACTCAAGCAAGCCAAAAGCATTCAAAGCAAAAAAGCAAGAATTTTTTTGTTTTTGATATAATTTGAAAAAGAAAGAGAGATAAGAGACTTTACTCCATTGAATGAAAGAAAACTACAAGCCTTCCAATAGACCTAATATTGTTTTTAGAGGATCAATCAAACAACCTATGAACCAAAAACTACAATTCATACTCAATTTTCCAATTTCGAAGCTTCATATCAACAACTTTTTTGAGATCTAAACTCAAAGAGGCAGATCATACTAACACCCTATCAAACCTGTCAATAATACATAACAGAAATTGACAACAACCAATGAGAAACAAAAAAAATTCAAGAACAAGCCTCAAAGCAAGGGATGGCCTACCTCAGCGCATAGTGAAGAGCTGCACCAAGGCATCAAGTTAGGCTTGATGCTCCTTGTCTGCTAGTCAAAGGCATCAATGACGCATAGTAAGGGCATCAGTAGCACATCTTGGTAGAAGCAAACATGTGTCAGGATATGTCTGACGCTCTGCTAGGCCTACCCAAGAACATCAGTGAATCTATAGATCACAAAAGGCCAAGATCTTGCAAGAAAATACCAATGTGGGTGAAGATGGAATAAAAATGAGGAAAACCACTCACCAAAGAAGATGGACAATGTAAGAAGGTGGAGAAATCACCTTAACAAATTAAATGAGTAAGAGAATGAAATTCACAAATTGCAATTAAAAGTGGTATTAAAACTCCAAGGTCTAACTAGATCTGCTCCAGATCTGATCTAGATCTAATTGGATCTAATTCTCCAGTATGGTCACCAGTTTTGTTACCGGGACTATTTCAATCATTGTGGACACAGTTTTTTTTTCCTATCCTGCATGGTGCAATTCTAGAACAAAAAGACACAGTAGTATATCCTCTCCCTAGATGACTGATCTACTTGAATAACAAGGCATCTTTACCTTAGATCCAGAAGGTTGTCCTTGTTCTATTAATTTGTGTCTGATCTACTATACCTGTCAAGAATATGAAAAAAAAAAAGAAAAAACATGAGAGCAACAAGATAAATCAATGATCTATACTCGTGATCAAGGAAACTAATAATAAACAATTTAACATGAACATGAATCATTTATGGAAAAGGGAAACACTTTTCTATTAAAGATGAAAAGAGAAAGCTACAACCAAAACCTTGATGTCAATAGATTTTCCTTTACAATATATTTGACACACTCACACACACTATCAACTATGCAACCTCTTGCTCACAAAATCTCTCTCTTTTCCTCCTATACCATACTTCAATCCAACAACATAAGGATGCTCTCTTGGTATATCCTTTCACACGGTACAAGTAGCTTGCATTTATAGGCCAAAGGAAACCCAAATGGGTTGAGATATTTTGAGAGAAAGGTAGGGAATGATATCTATGGGTTAGGAGGTCAAGTACTAGCTCTTCCACATAGATAGGATCACCCTCCACGAGTGCTTTCTCTTGGAATCTTCTCGAAACTTCTCTTTTTTCCTTGTTCAGCTAGCTGGTGGTCCTTGTAATAAGGGTAAGTGCATTGCGCACCTTGTAGTGAAGCAAAGGGCGCTATTAGCGCCTTCTTCCAAAGGTCAGAAAGTGTTAGTCACAGTTGACACTCTGTGTCATACTACGAAGTGCGCTAGACATCCTATACTTTTAGCAACAAGGCCCCAAAACTAGATTTGGCCATGGATTCTAAGGGATTGAAGCATTGGTACATATTTTATGTGTAACAAAGGCCCGTAGTCCTTTGGGTGTAATTAGAGGATCGACGAGGGAATAAAAAAGGAAATTGTTTGAGAATGGAAAGAAACCAGGACAGAAATCCAATCGAGTATGTATTGTAGAAGTAGGGGTTAAACTAGTTGAATCAGTTCAATTCCCTACCATTATGGCGTCCTTGGGGCTCTAAATCTCTTTTGTCTCCGATGAAGTTCATCACTTGTAATTTTCAAGGGATCAATAAACCTGAGAAGGTAAAAACATTAAAATGAAATATTACTATGGAGAAACCAGGGCTTATGTTTGTGTAGGAAACCAAATGCACAGAACAACACCTATTAGAAGTAGGGAGGAAAGATTGGATGATATGTGTAGGAATACAGATAGATGCGTATGGGGCTATGAGAGGTTAGGGGTTCTCTGGGATCCAACTTAGGTTTCCATTAATCGTTTTGTGGCTTCTCAATGCTTTATCTATACATACTTCCACATTGTCAGAACTACGATCCAAAGGACCCTAACTAATGTATATAGTCCCCACTCTTCCTAACAAAAGGAAGGTTTCATTGAATTGCTTATAAAATTACACCAGGCGGTGGGTGGTTGCCACTAAATAATTGAAGGGGACTTCAACATGATTACCTCACTAGAGGAAAAAGATCAGGGAGGAGAAATTTGGAAAGGGAGAATATGATTTGTCGAGAGCACATTGAAGAAAGGGGGTTGGTAGATATAGTTACAGGAGAAAACATCTACACATGGAACAATAAATGAGGAGGAGATCTGTATATAGCCTCCTTTCTAGATCGATTTATCATCTTTGAATCCATTATGGACCTTGGAAGTGATTTATCTTCCTTGGTTCTCAGCACGATCGGTTTGGATCACTGGCCAATGTGTTTATCATTGAGCGGTCAGGGGTTATAGTTTGAAAGGTTATTTAGCTTTGAATAGTTCTAGTTGAGACATCTAGACTTTAAGGATAAAGTATATCAATGGTAGGGAAAAACTGAGAGGATGGAGGGTTACATGTACAAGTCCTAGAACAAGCTCAAATACCTTAAAGGAAAGATCAAGAAATGGAACAAAGAGATTTTTGGTAATATCTTCCAAGAAAAGGCCCTCTTGGAAAAACAATTATCTCTCCTGCAAAGACAAGGGATGAAGGATGGTGTCTCCCCTGCCCTACTCAAGGAAGAAGGAAGACTCCATGACCATTTGGAGGAAAGGGAGAAGTAGAAGGAGCTTCTTTGGAAACAAAATTCGAGGGTAAAGTGGCTTCAAGAAGGAGAAAGGAATACAAATGTTTTCCACCAATCGACAATAGAGTACCAAGATCTCAATAGGATCCTTTCATTAAAAAGGAATAATGGGGAGTGGATCAACACTCGGGAATAAATTATGAGGCATTTGACTCATCACTTCTAGAAAATTTTGAAGGACCCATCCAGGATAGGAGAGTTGAAATTAACTGGATAACATGCAACATCCCTCGCCTGGTTACAAAATCCCAGAATGATCTATTAACAAAACCAATCCTAATGAAGGAAGTGGAAGAGGCAATGGAACATATAGTTGTGGGAACTATCTCAGGGCTAGATGGGTTCACGATAAAAAATTTCCATGCTTTCTGGGACCTGGTAAAGGAGGAGGTGTGGGAAACTGTTTAGTATTCGAGGAAGTTGAAACATATCCTATGTTTCCTTAATGTCAATTTTCTGACCCTCATCCCAAAAATGGGGGAGGAAAACTCCCAGGATCAGTTCCAGATGATTCCTCCATGCAATGTTATCTACAAGATCATCACTAAAGTTATTGCAAATTGATTAAAATAGATCTTTCCATTCATCATCTCCCTAGAACAATATGGTTTTGTGGAAGGACACCAAATCATGGATGGGATCATCTTAACCCATGATATTCTTCACTCCCTTAGAACTATAGGAAAGATGGGAATGATGCTAAAAATGGACATAAGAAATGCCTATGACAAATTGAACTGGAAGTATATAAAATAAGTGCTCAAAGCCTCTAGCTTTAGGGATGTTTGGACTTAGTGGGATATAAATATGGTGTCTTTAGCCTTTTTTTTCATCCTCGTCAATGGCATCCCCTTGGGTCTTATCCACCCTTCGAGGGGAATTAGGAAAAGGAAACCCCTTTCCCCTTTCCTTTTTATTATTGCAGTTGAATACTTGGGAAGACTCCTCATAGCCAAGTATGTTGAGCGAAGGTTCCATGGAATCCAACTATTCATAGGAGTGGAAGGCTACACCCACCAACAATTTGTAGATGACATGATGGTGATGGGACACCCTTAGTATTAGGATGCCAAGACCATCAAAGGATGTCTGTAGGAGTTTGGGGAAATTATGGGTTGGAAGTGAATGACAATAAATCCCAAGTATGTTTATACCATACTCCCATAATAATGCGAAACAACATATGCAGAGTTATGGATCTTAGGGAGAGATTCCTTCCATTCAAATATTTGGGTGTCCCTTTAATTGATTCCATTGTTTAAAAAGGGTCATGGTCTGAATTTCTGGATAAGATGCATAAATGCTTAGCTGGATGGAACTTTAGGTCATTGAACTTGGCTATTCATTTAGTTCTAGCGAAGTCGGTTCTTCAGACCATGCCTATTTACCTATTCTCCTATATGGATCCAACGAAGGATATTTTTAAATAAATCCAGAATATTCAACGTATATTCCTATGGAGCAGAGGGGGGAGCATAAGAAGTGGGCTCTTCTCAAATGGGATGTAGTATGTACTCCTAAAACTCATGGGGGGTTAGTTTTATGAGAATCGGTATCAATGAATCTAGTAAGTGAGGAAATATTATGGTGGCGGTGGGTCTCGCAAGAGGAGGAACCCTAGGATAAACTCTTGCACAAAAAAGTGTAGAAATAGCCGCTCTAATGCTATGAGTAAATATGCGAAGAAGAAGAACATGAAATAGATCTTGCTAGTAAGATAGTTCTCATAAGAATACACATGAAAAATAAAGAGACAAATAGAGACTAAATCACATGAATGAAGAGATGATTATTGGATTGCACCCTTCCATTGAATAATGATGAATAATAGTGTACATAAATAGTACATCCTTCATAGGTAAAATTGAGTTGTATTGGAGACAACTCATCAAGCTTAGAAAGATATACTTACTAAATGTCATAAACCCCCATAGGTGTCTAAAGTACTTCCCAAATCAGTTAAAAACCTCATGGATTATCAAAATCATGAGGGAGTTGTTAAGAGTGATGGAAAAACATGATAATCCTTGAATATGGAGAGAAAATCATGGAGGATGGGTTGGCAACAAAACCTAGCAATTTCCTAGTTGATTGGCTTTACCTTATCCACACAAAAGATGGAATAAAACAGTAAAAGACAGAATATGTAAGAAAGTGCAATTACTAATTCTGGCAGTCAATAAAGTGGATAGGATCAACCTGGGGAATCAAAATTAAAGCACTTCTTCGGTATATATGGCAAGTGTTGACTATGTGGTGCAAGTGGATGCCAACCATCTAAGCTAGTGGGTAGGAAATTAATCAAAATTGATTAAATAATTTATCCTAAGTTATGAAGTGGGTTTATTATATTCACAAATTCCCCTTTAAGTCTAACTTTATGATGTTTATGTGTGAAATATAGGTGTATAAAGGGCCCAACAACAAGGATATTGCCACCCTTTACAATATTCATGTACAAAAAACTGAAGAAAGAGGAAAAACCACATGGGGAAAATCCTCCCTCAAGAAAGGAAAAGGAACAAAATTTGAATAACATGTCTTCAATAGATAGTTACCTTGACTTGAATGAGTTGAATAAACTACTTCTTGGTGAAAGAATTGATGAAGAAATCATGAAATCCATGATCATGTGCTAGAGTGTAGAATATGCAAGAAAGAAGTGGAGAGACTCATGGTATCTCATCAACTAATAAAGTAGGATAATTATTTGCATGCTTCTTGCTGCTAAAAAAATATGATATGCAAACAAAGTCTGAAATGGAAAAGAGATCTGTGCATACTCCTTCACAAAGAGTACAAAAATTAAGACAATTTGTTACAAAATGAATTCCTTGAATAGCTGCAAAATTGTGATGTGAATCACATGTCATTCTTCTAATCTGATGTATCACCTTCCCACATCTGATATGAGGCTGAAAAAAATATGATATATTAGAAACATTAGCATATGGAACAACAAAGACAAAGGCTTTAGTGACTCCATGAGGATATAGGGCTAGACTAGGAAAAGTATGAGCAACTAGGGAAAACTGATGAGTGTAAAAATATGAATGATAAATGGACTTGAGATCTGAACCATAAGTGTTTAGAACATATCCAAACATGTGTAATATTAGTTCAATGATGACTAAGTTCATCGATAACTAACCAGTGAAAGATAGGCAAGACTTCAAACCATGTAAGTAACACCGCATAAGAGACCAATGAGGAATCAACTATTGAACTTTGTATTTGTATAGTCTTAATAGTATTCATAGGTATGGTATATGGTATGGATGGTGGTATGAATGATGTCATGACATGTATATCATCCTGAAAACATGTTTCTAAATCAGAATTATGGAGAGAGGAAAATGTTTCTAAAGACAAGTCGGGATCTAGTGAAAAATCACAATTATTGAGAGATGAATCTAGGAGATTGATAGGTGGATTATCAAAGAAAGGATATGATATTTCTCATTATGATATATCAAATTAAGAATATATATTGAGACATGAGGAAAGGATTTTACACTGGAAATAGAGGCATAGTTTATATCACTTTGGAACTGCGCACTATGACAATGTTCTAAAGAATCAACAGGTTTCTCTAGCTCATTTGGAACTTTGATGATGTGCTTCTCAAGAAGCTGAGACATGATGTCCATGTTATTCTTAAAAAATTTCTTGTCTGAATGAAATCCTTTGCTTCAATAATAACACTTATATGTTAACCCTTTCTTCTTGACTTTCTTCACTGAATCTTCATCAGTAGGCTTCGAACTTTCATCTTCAATTTATGACTTTGGCTTCTTCTCTTTCACAATTTTCTTTTCTTTGGATTTGGTATTCTTGCTACGTTGAACTATGAGAGAATCATCCTTTCCCTTGAAATATTTAAGAGCACCCATATAGATCAATTTTCATGCTCCTTTGTTAGTGAATCAAAGAAATTACACAAACAAGGCATTTTCCAATTAGAAACAACAATCCTAGTAGCATGAAAAGTAGGCACAAAAATTGAATATTCATTACCCAATTTAGAATGAATGGAAAGGATTAATTGATAATATTTATTCTCAATCCCATAATGTTTGAGAATTATAAAAAGTGACTTGAATTTAGTGAAGAAACCCCCAATAGAATCGAAATTGGTTGGTCTCATTGAGAATTACTCAATCTCTAACTGATGCGCTCTTAACTCATCTTGAAGTCCAAAGAGAGACTCAAGTTTGGCCCATACTTGGTTTGGAGTGGTCAAACAATCTAGTTGAAAGAATAAATCAAGGGATATAGAAAGGCAAAGAAATCCATAGGCTTCATCCATCCTATTATGCCACTTAGTTTTCCGAATAACATCATTGGGCTCATTCTCCAAAGCTAGGGTAACTTTGTATAGTCCCTTACTATGCAATAGAATGCCAATTTTTTATTTCCATTCATGATAATTGAAGGGAGTCAAAATTATAGCTGAAGAAGAATCCATACTCATGAGTTGATTCCCTCAAGAAGAAACTCTATGCAACCTACACAAATAAAACTAGGACAAACTATTGTAAGCTTAAAAACAAGCTCTTCTTCAAAGAAGAATAGGGGACTGGATGCTCTCTAATGGAGAGAATAGATAGCTCCTCAACTTTGTTGAACTTGAAAAACCTTGCACTATGATAACATGTAGAAATAGCAGCTCTAATTCTATCAGTAAATATGCTAAGAAGAAGCACAAGAAATCGATCTTACTACTATGATAATTCTAACAAGCATACACAGGAAAAATTGGAGAGAAGAATAGAGACCGAATCACATGACTGAAGAGATTAATATTGGAGTTTATCCTTCCATTGAATAATGATGAATAATAGTGTACATAAATAGTACATCCCTGATAGGTAAAATCAAGTTCTATTGGAGACAACTCATCAAGCTCAGAAATATAGACTTACTAAATGTGATAAACCCTGACAGGTGGCTAAAGAACTTGCCAAATCAGTCAAGGACCTCACAAATTAGAAAAATCATGAGTGATTTGTCACGAGTGATGGAAAAACATGCTAATCCTAGAATATGGAGAGAAAATCATTGAGGATGGGCTGGAAAAAAAAGATAGCAGTTTCCGAGTTGGCTAGATTTACCTTATCCATAGAAAAGATGGAATAAAGCAGTAAAACACCGAATTTGTAGGAAAGCGTAGTTACTAACTTTTGCAGTCAATAAAGTGGACAAGATCAACCCAGAGTCAATATTAAAGCACTCCTGGGACATATGTGGCAAGTGTTGACTATGTGGTGTAGGTGGATGCCAACTATCTAGGCTAGTGGGTAGGAAATTAATCAAAATTGATTAAATATTTTATCCTAAGTTATGAAGTAGGTTTATTATATTCCCAAAAAAAATATGTGGATGGATGGGAGAGACATTGTTGGACTCACGATTGTTGTTAGACCAAAACCTGCCAGTGTTAATCTCCACCACAATCGCAAAAGTTAGGATCTCAGGAGGCGATTAGTCCATGTCACGAAACTCACAGGGAGCACTGACCCCAATGTCCAACAATATCCCCCCCAACGTGATTCAAGTGAGTTTCGAACCCTTGACCTATTGCTATGATACCATTTATTGGACTCACGATTGATGTTAGGCAAAAACCTGCGGGTGTTAATCTCCACCACAATCGCCAAATTAGGATCTCGAGAGGCGATTAGTCCATGTCATGAAACTCACGAGGAGCGCTGAACCCACTGTCCAACAGAAATGACCTTGTTTGCTTTGCTAACAAAAAATAGGATTCCCACATATGGAATTTATTCAGGAAGGGAAGACGATTGATCCAGGAAAATTTCTTTTGGGAGGTTAGGAACGAAAAGTAGGAACGTTTCTAGGAGGATGCATCACTATAGTTTCCCCATTTGAATGCAACCATTAATTCCCCTATTCTCTATCAAAATTGCAAGGATCACCAGTTAATCAGAGTAAAGGATTTTTGGGAACAAGGGGAAGACTCAATTGGTTTTCAAAGATGGTTTCCATGGTCTCTTTGGGAACAATTAGGAATTGGGACAAGTATGGAGCCCCTCTAGGACCATTACATTCTTGTAAACTATAGAAAAGACAAGCTTACTTGGGGTAGGTCTTCCAAAGGAAATTTCTCAGTTCATGAAGCCTATAATATAGAAGGTGGATACACAAATGACATCGCTGATTAATCCTGGAAAATTCTATTGGAGGAAAAGTTATGGCCAAATATCACAAAATTCTCCTGGATATTATTATAGAGAAGAATTTTAACGAGAGAAAATATGGAAAAAAGAGGTCTTCATGAGCCTTACCATTGTTTCTTGTGCAAGAAGAGCATGGGAACCGTTGACCACTTGTTGGATAGTTTTCCCTTATCAAGATCGTTATAGGACAAAGGGGAAACTGTCTTTTGGTGTTTTAGAAGAAGGATAGGAAAACCAGATCTCCCCTAGAAAAATTGGTCATGGGATCCTTTCTCAAACACATTTATCAATCGAATTTGGTGCATTTTCCCTAGTTTTGTTGTGTGGGAAATATGGAAAGAGAGCAATCGCAGAAATTTTAGAGAGGTTTCTCGAACTGAAAAATAGGGTGTGGGATTCCATCCGATCAGTAATCCTAGAAACGGATCAGCTAGGTTCTTGGAACAAAGAGGATTTGCGTGCCCACATAAGTGAAAGCCTCATTCTGAAAGACTAGGGCACTGAGGGCCCTATGTAATCCTGGAGCCTCCTAAAAAATATCCTCTAAATGGTCCTAGCCCCAATCGATGGGAGGCCCCAATGGCTAGTTGTTTCAAGTTGAACTTTGACGGGGCGTCCAAGGGTAACCCTGGAAAGTTACGCTTTGGTGGTATTATCAGGGGCCACAAGGGGATGATGATAACTTTCATTTATAGTGGTTCGGACATGACACCAATAATGAGACAGAGTTGGAAGTTATCATTCAGGGTCTTGTGATTGCATAGGAGTAGGAAAGGCTCCCTATGGTGATCGAAGGGGATTCTCAACTTGTCTAAGAATGGTGGAACACACTCACAATGGCGCATATTCCTCCAAGGTGTATTTGATATGGAGTTTGGAACACAGGCTAGAATAGGATGAAGTCTTGGTTAGGAGCCTGCAAGGGTTATCCTTTCATGATGTAGAACACGAAGGAAATAAGGTGAAGGATAGATTGGATAATACGGGTATGGAGAGCCATGTCAGTTGATAGTTGTGAATTCCTTGAGCTATTTATCGGACAAGACTCTTGTAATGGAGGTAATACTATAGTGTCCACGAAGACGAATGTTTAAGTGGCTAAGGACATGTGAAGACTTGTGCTAGTCGATGGGAAGGCCAAGTGTTGGATGTTTAATATGTACAATGAAGAGGTGATCATATGGGAAGGGATGACGCCCTTTAAAAATAATGAATAGTTTCGAGTGTGATGTTATCGCTCGCACGATGTCTATAGGATGGGATTTCAATGCGGGTGGTGGTGGATATGGACTATTATTGGATAATTTTATGACTGAAGTGTACCCGTGGACAAATCAGGGTTGCAGTGGTACGTGGTCAATCATTATGGAAAGTGGGAAGTTGCAATTTAAGCCCGATTAGGTGGATTCCATGCAACCGCATGGTTTCCTCCTCCTTATTTTGGTTCAAATATTGACCCTCATATAGCCAAGAAAATGGACCAAGCGAATTTCATGAAAAGGGCTAGGAAAGGCAAGGCAACACGACGAACTCGGTCAAGTCCGCCCCTAGGAAACCATTGTCACATCACACGAAATTAGAAGCGGACGACTTAGGAAGCTAAGTAATTTCAGCGTGGCCTTCCCTCGGAGGTGCAAGAGCGGGTTCAAGACATTGAAGGGCATCTTTGGGACCAGTTGGATGAGGAAACCCGTCAATCTAAAACTAAAGGAATTGAAGACTGGGTCATGGACCCTGGTAATAATGTGGCTCGAATGGGGCTCTATGAAAAAATTGTTTCCTTGTTTTGGGTAATGAAAAACCTCATGACTCACGTTATGTGGTAGTGCTTGGAGTAAAAAGAAGGGGATGCCACCCCGATTCAGTGCTGGAAGGACCACTACGCAAAAACCATCTAGATGAATGTGAAGATGGACGCGGTATTGGAGGCTCTTGGGGTCAAGTTGTTAGCCCCTCTATTGGGGAAATTTAACTGGTGTGTCATAGGCTCTCGGCGGAGATCTTATGCGCTATATGGTAGGTTAATTTTGTCTCTGAGTTTCCCTGTTGTTGCTTTGTCGCGGTTGGGCTCTCCAAGTCATTGCCATGTTTGTTTTGTTCCGGGATTATGTTTAGTTCATGGTTTTTGTTTAAGCTAGTCCCAAAAGTAGGCTTATGGGTGTCTTATTAACAATGGGATCACTAGTGTCCAATGTTTGTGTTTTTGTATGGGATGGTTATGTGGGTTTGACAACTTACATGAATGTCTTGTCTTACTTATACTATTTTCTAGCTTTAAAATCCCACTGATTCTATGAGGTGTGGTTGATATGAGAACTATGTAACTCTCATTTTATTTGTTAATATAATATTCTTTGACTTGCAAAAAAAATTGTCAAAAGTGAAAAATGTAATCTCAAAAGTACAAATATGGTTTAAAAAAACTATATAAAACAAAACAAAATCTTATCTTTTGAATTTGATATTAACCTAATTTCAAACTAAATTTTTATTTCATTTAAATTTAACTAAATTAAATTAAATAAAAAATTTAAAATTTAAAATTAAGCTAATAACAAATTCAAAAGATAAGGCTTTGTTTTGTTTTATATTGTTCTTTTTGAAATCATATTTCAAAATAAAATTATATATATAAATTTAGAAAGAAAAAAAAATAACATTTTTTTGCATTGCATATATGTGGGCATATATATGGTTATGGGATGAATCCTAGGTGGAGACAACTACCTGCCACCAACCTCCTTTTTCGGATTCTCAAAACAAAATAGCATAGATGCACTAACTAACTTACCATTTATCATAATTTTCAGCAGTTGTCTTTCCATACCATAAAGCCATTCTACATCAATATTCCTAATGAATTTGAATAAAACAAAAATAATTTGTAATCACTATTTTAAGATTATTTTACTATCATTGGTCTGTTGGTGGGGCTAGATGGATTTCATTCCATCTACCAGGGTTCAATTTTGTTGAGAAATGTTCTGGCTTGGATGTATGGTTAACAATTTGCTCGACCTACCATCCACGGAATGTGGAGAAGTTTGTTGAGATTTCATGTGCGTGTGTGAGATTTCCATAATTCCTTCCAAATCGCAGGAAAGTGATTTTCTATTGAAAAAAAAAATTATGATTGATTTCTTCTTTCATCGAATATTTTCATTTATAATTCACATGACTTATCGTTAACCAAATTTTAATTAATAACATTTCATCTTTATTAATTCTCATATTTTCAAAATCAACAATTTTATCATTATTTAATTGTCATAATGGTAAGGAAAAAAAGTTTTGTATTTTTTTTCAATCTTTAATTTAATTAATAAATTGGTTTAAATCTAAAAGCATGGTAATGTGTCTCACTTTTTACCATTTTGCGGCAATGAACTTATATAAAATATAATGAACTAAATATCTACAAATCCATTAAGAATTAGATAATGGTGTAATAAAATAAAAGTTTTCATTGTGAATGACCTTGTATAAGGTTATTTTTCAGATTAAAAAAATATTTTTATATTATTTATTTAATTTTCTTTAAAGTTAATTATTTATTATTCTAGCATCTCATAAATACTCACAAAACCATGACCCCCCATATATATCTTCATCTATTTTTTTAATTCCAATTTTTTTAACAAGTTTTTTAGAAGCACTTATAAGATTGTTGTACATTTTTATTTTATTTTATTTTATGATATATTTTAATTATTATTAAATCATTAATACAAATTATAATTTTTAGGCATCTGTGAAAGCGAAACCCAAAACACTATCATTTTAAAACTTCAAAATCAATATTTTTTTATATGACTACAAAATTAATATACAAGTTAAAATTACTTTTCAAAATTTTTTAAATACATTTTTTTAAATTTTTTAATATTTTCTTAATATATATATAACTTACCATTTAATGTTGTAATTTCTATTATCTATTCTCCTCATAAAAGTGGGTATTCCCCCTATCGAGAACATGGTTGTTATTAGATACTTGATGTACAAGAATAAGATAAATAACATGGGAAATGTGAGAATTCCTAAAATTGCTTTAAACTCAAGTCAAAACCAACTATGACTCAAGAGGTGTTGGTGTAAAGATGACATGGATTGGTTAAACCATTGGGGCATTAATGAAAACGACATTTTGCAGAACATTGATATTGTCAAAAATATTATCACTTCTAAGTTTATGGAGAAATTTCGGTGTGGGAAAAATTTGGCTGTTAAGAGAAAATTAAGATACTATAAGGAGGTCATTAATCCTAACTTGGAAGATCAAAATCATCTCTCTGTAGTTAACTAGCTCAGGGAAGAAAAATAATATAGTCAAGATTAGAACGAACTCTCATGAACTCCATAGAGAAATAGACCGTTGGTTTACTACTAAAACTCCATGGGAGGAAAGGGTTTGTAATCTCTGTGAGTCTATAGCGTTGAGGATGAAAATCACTTTCTCTTGGAGTGTCTTGCTTACACCCACATTAGATCTGAGTTTCATAGTATTTGTTACAATACAAACCTTTATAACCTCCTAACTCGCCAAAACTGAAGTGAGCTTGGAAAGCTTCTTTGCAAGCTTTTTAAGCACATGAACAAGATTTTAAAGTAAACCAAGTATTATCTTTATTAAGGTTTGATAGAACAAAGTTGGTCTCAGTGGACATTAATCATCATCATAATAAATACCATTCTACAATCCTCCAAATAAATTTGAATAAGACACGAATAATTTGCATTAGTTGTTTTTTTCATAATTTTATTATCATGAAAAGTGATTAAATTTATAAGGAAAATTACCATTGATTTTTACTTTCACGAAAAATTTCATTTATAAGTCGCATGACATTATCGTTAACAAAATTTTAATTAATAACATTTTATCTATAACTTGCACATGTATATGTTTTGAAATGTTAATAATTTTATTACTATCTAATTATCATAAATGTTAAAAAAAGTTTTATAATTTTTTTAAATTTTTAGGTAATTAATAAATAGAAAACTTATTTTTAGATTTTTATGGGAAAGAGTGGGTATATCCCATAAAAAAAATTAAAAAAATTAAAAAAAAAAACATTTCTCAATGTGTTGCAACATACTGAAATATGGGTAGAAAAGTGTTTATCTATTATATAAAAAAAATTAAAAAATACATCAATGTGTTCTCACATAGTTGTGAAAAAGGTATGTATTATAATTTAATAATGAAAAGTTTATAGATTTGAATCTTCTCTACCTTTATAAAATACTAATCCATAATATTACATAATTTCTAAATATATTTTTTAATTAAAATATAAATTATTTAATATGTCTTTTTTATATTTATAAACTTTAATATATATTAATACATATCTCTTTATAAACAACAAAGTCAAAACTCATGTTACCATTTTCTTGTCCCTTGTACTTGCGTAAAGAATAAAATGAACGCTAGTAAATATGAAAAAATTCATAATAATACATCAGTTCAAAATATACTTTTTAATTAAAATATAAATTATTTAATATGTCTCTTTTATATTTATAAACTTTATTATCTCTTTATAAACAAGAAAGTCAAAACTTATGTTAACATTTTCTTGTCACTTTGTACGCCATTAAAAATTTAAAAAAAATCATTATCATGATTATGATTCAATGTAAACACTTTGTTCACATATGATATATTTTGTTTTTTATTAATAATTGAATATTGATAATTAGATTATGTATCATGTTGTTTCTCATTTATATCTTCGTAATATATAATATAATAAAATATTAAAATATTTTTTTTGGAAAATTAGTTAAGAACAATGTTGAAATTTGATATTCATTATTGTGTGTTAAATAAAAATAAAAATAATATTTTTATATTTAGTCAATTTAAGTTTATTTAAATAAACAAGTTATTAATTTAAAAATTAAAAATTATAATGTATGTTATTTAAAACATATTGTTTAAAATAGATAATTGGTTTAATCAATAAGTACATTAAAAAAAGTTAGAACTTTTAAATTAAATATTTTGATTGGGCATTGAGTTTTACTAAATCATAATTATTAATCTTAATAAATAGTTTATATTAAATTATATAATTTTAATTGAGCATTGATTTTTACTAAATAATAATTATTGATCCTATTAATAAATAGTTTATAATAACTCATATAATTTAGGGATAAATATAATGGTATTAGATTACTTTTGAATAATTTATATTTAATTATCTTTTTATCTTGTTTTTTTTTTATAAATTTTATTATAATTATTTATATAACATAATTTTTATCATTAACTTTTTATTTCAATTAATTTTTTATTTATTTTTATTAATTATTCATTTTATTCATTTTTACCATTTTATAATGTCCAACTTTTATCTATGATAATAAATTATCACCAATACTTTACACCTTATTACACATGACATGTGATATATTGTGTTTAGGTATGTGAGATTCTAATTTTCTCATCTTTTAGAAATAAAAGTGGTGGTGGTGGTGGTGGTGTGGTGATGGTCTAGTGAGACCAACTTTGATCTATCGGACCTTAAGACGGATAATACTTGGTTTTTGTTAAAATCTTCTTCCTGTGCTCAAAAAGCTTGCCAATAATCTTTCCAAGTTCAGTACAGTTTTGGTAAGTTAGGAGGTTATAAAGGTTTGTATTGTAGAAAATACTATGAAACTCTTATCTAATGTGGGTGTAAGAAATGCACTCTAAGAGAAAGTGATTTTCATCCTCAACGCTCATAGATTCACACAAATGACAAACCCTTTCCACCCATGGAGTTTTAGGAATAAACAGACACCTTGTTTTGCTATGGAGTTCATGAGAGTTCATTCTAATCTTGTCTATATTAATTTTCTTCTGTGATCTAGTTACTACTGAGAGATACTTCTAATGTTCCAAGTTAGGATTAATGAACTCCTTATCGTATCTTAATTTTCTCTTAACTGCTAAATTTTCCTCACACCAAAATTTCAGTTTAAACTTAAAAGTAATAATATTTTTGACATTATCGATGTTATGCAAAATGTCATTTTCATCAATGCCCCAATGGTTTAACCAAGACATGGTATCTTTACACCAACATCGCTTGAGGTGTAGCTGGTTTTGACTTGAGTTTAAAGCAAATTTAGCAAGTCTCTCATTTCCCATGTTATTTATCTTATGGTTGTACATCAGGTACCTAGTCATAGCCATGCTCTCAATGGGGAAAAGACCCACTTCTATGAGGAGAATATGATAAGGCGTATTTCTTTTAATTTTGAGGTTATAAGTTATAAACCACTTCTGGATTTGCGCAATCTTCCTCCAAGATTCTCTAGAAATGTTGCACCCCCACACTTCAGAACCATACAAGATAACATGGATGACAAGAGTTTCGAAGAGGAACTTATTTTTATCCTACATGACCAAATTGTTTGATTTACAATTATTTTCAAGACCAAAATAAGCTTTCCACCCTCCATTAATCATTTTCTTAATGATATAGTTCCAATTGAGCTTGTGATGAATACCAATTCCAAGATACTTGTAAGAAGTCACCTCCTCTAGATCTCTATTATCATAAATACAATTTCCATAGGTGTTTTTCTTATATTTTATAATCATGATTTTTGTCTTGTCAGTGCTAAAAGTCATACCCATGTTAGAGAAAAATTCTTTAAGAATTCTTAATTGCTTATCGAGATTAGAACAAAACCTTGCCATAAAAACAATGCCATCAACATAAAGTAGGAGGATGATAACTATCCCGGCTAAG
This sequence comes from Pseudotsuga menziesii, assembly GCA_001517045.1. NCBI lineage: Eukaryota > Viridiplantae > Streptophyta > Pinopsida > Pinales > Pinaceae > Pseudotsuga > Pseudotsuga menziesii. The sequence goes on along the minus strand of LPNX011077474.1, from coordinate 11,619 downwards.
ATTGTACGGCGCAACCTGCTTCTTCTAAACTGTCAAAACCCCAAATTTTCACAAAAATTTAAAATTTTCACATAACATAAAATGTTTATAGTTGTAGTTAGATAACTGCTAGCAGTTAATATAAGAAATGAAATAGAAAAATAAAAGCAACCATTTAACTTTAACACATATAACTTAATGTTGTTTTAATTTTGATATATGATGTAAGTAATTTGCAATCAAATATTTAGGTCTACTAATAGTTTGAAAGTCAAGTAGATGAGGAGTCATTTTCTAGCTGGGGCTTACTTAGCGATTGATAACGTATCTGGATTTCTGGCTCTTTATAAGGCTGAACAGGTAAATTTTCGATCCAGTAAAAGTTTATTAAGGCGTTAACCAGATATACTTCAATTAGCATAGAATATACTGCTAGAGTAAAAGTTGGCTTGCTTAAATTCAAGGATTCAATGAGGTAAAAAACCTTCTCTTTAATTGCATTATGACTATATCAGTATTTTAATAGCATGTCAATATGATCAATGTATTTACACTATTGATGGACTATTATAAGAATGACTATTACTTAGATTTAAACTGCTTCCCATCTTTACTTTAAGCTAATCTAGTCCTTAATAGATTCCAAGATTTAGTATATTAGCACTCTCACTGTAACAATAGTTTATTACTATTGTCGATATAAATTTTCAAGACTGTTTAAGTTAAGAAATAGACCTAAGGCCCTATGCAAAATATGTTACATAGAACTCTTGACTTATCTTTAAGTAGCTTGGTGGTGGAAGTTATTATATTATACTGCATTTCATTTACAGTCGTCCAAAAGTATAATTGTCCTCATTAAGGGACTTTTATTTGTCCAACTTCTTCATGTCTTAATAATGTGATGATAATACAATATCATCTTAATTATTTTTAAAATAAGTGTTATACCAGCAGTATACTTAGATGATTTCAGTGTCTTTCACTATTACGACTAATAGCCATAAATGAAATCATTTTGAGCTTTATTTACTCACGAAGAAATACGGATTATGACTTCTCTTGAAGTTACTATAATATTATAGACTTCTTAAGAACCTATTCTAGAGTGAAGAAAATACTTTAAATATATCTACTATTGAATTCTGAGCTAATTCATCGTCATTAGAGTTTGTATATGGATTAACTCTAAAACATAGCTCATCACTATAATAATAGAATCAATGATTATTATGAAACTCTATTACTTGCACTTACGAGTTCATACCCTACTAGGGATCTCCTCTTAGTTGTATTAATTCATTTGATAATTTCCATTGATTACAAGTACCAATTTATTTGATACCATGTAAGCTTGGGTTTATTATTAACATATGTTCACGATTTTTAAAATCACCAAAAGTTTATCGATACCCTAAGTTCTAAATAATCCAGCATTATTGAACGATGATTATCAATGATATATATATTATCTTTCAACTTGGTGTATAATGATATTGTTGTTGATCATTGAGGAGATTATTAACAATGATTTGGTCTTTCCAACACCCTGCAGACTATAGAACTCAACCCACTTGGTGACTGATAATTTAAGGGGGCACGTGGAACCTTCCTCACCATGCATTACATGATTTAAAAGTATTCACTGCAACCATAGATCTTCATTGTTTTGCCGAGGGTTTGGTTTCTGTTACGTTTGGTTTGTTGCGGCCATGAGGGCACGCCTGTGTCTAGCTCCAACTTCGTTGGTTGTGGAATGGAACACTACCACTTAAGTGTGGTGGTTGGAGATACATACATCTCTCATTCGTTTTTCTTCTTACTTACCCTGAACTGTCGTGAGGTAGTGTAGCTTTGTTGGTGTCATATGTCTGGTGTTGAACTCTTTTGTGGTCGTTGTTAGGCTTGTTCTTGCTCCTGTTGACAGTGTAGCTTGCATCGTGAGCCCCCATCATCTCTGTCACCTATGAGTATGAGAGTTTGGCTTCTCGTTACACTGGTTGCGGTGCCGTTGTTCCTTCGTGGCTCCATAATCTCCACTTACAGGTGATGTAAATGTTTTAGAGTTTATTACTAGATTTTATTTACATTCTTCAATTCTATAACAAGTTTTTTAATTAAACTTTGGTTTCCATTTTGTAGGGATAGTTCGCCTTAACAAGAAAAGGACAGGAATCACCTCTCAAAGGGATTGGCATTCAGTATACGGGTAAGCCCCAGTTACAAAATGGTTCTCCCTTCTTGTTCCGACCTTAGGGGAAGTTTCCAGTTGGAAGAAGTTACGGCATGGTGGTTACCCAGTCTTGGGTTGTTGTTCTTCAGTTTACTAGCTTTGGTTTTTTATTTTCAACTCTTGCTTTGAGCAGGCTGACTCTGGCACAATGACGTGACTTGTAAAGCTCTCTTCTTGGTTAGAAGAAAGGATTTTACCTTGTTGTAAATATCAATTTTTATAGTGTTCGTTTAATGAAACCCTATGTCACGACATGGGTGCACTGGATTTTAAGCTGGTTTTTGTATTTTCTTTAAGCCTTTTCAGCTTGTCACACAATACAAAGTTTCATTTGAAAACATAAGGGTTTCCCTTCGAGCTCGGACTCAGTTTACCTTAATGTTATTTATATGACTCTATGTACTTAGGGTTATTACCCTATTTGATTGTGTAATAAATATATACTGTTTATTATTTGCATTAGACTATTGTCAATGGTTTTTGGACTCTAATTTAGTCATGATATAATTTATAAATTTTGTTATTTGCTCAGAATTATGAGCTACGGTTTTCTTTGAATGAAACCCTGGTTAAAGAATTCATTTAATTTTGTTAAGTGAGCTCTGCTACTTGTAAAAAAAATATTTTTTTGAGTAAATATTATTATTAGTGTTATATAATGGGATTTCTTAAATTTGTATTCTATTCATTTATTGGTTATAAGGACTGTGACTAGTCAGTAACAATTTATTTGTTTATGTTGGTATATAATGATCCAACCAATGTATTATAACTTGGTTGCTTTGATTAGAAGCAAAAGTATTTTTAGACTAGGGTTTCGACCCTATAGTTTTCTTTTGCAGGTATGACTTGTCATCGATAATTTCAAAATCAATTCTTACATAGATATGTATTTCATTTATTAAATTATAATCATATTCTGTATGTTTTATGTAATAAATTACAGTTAGGGTTTATTAGAATTCTTGGGTGAGATGTACATAAATTTTGTACTTAGTTTGTTCTTTTAAAAATTAGTTATTTTAAATACTTAGTATTACACTACTTGATTATTAGTAATGTTAGACTTAGTGTAGTTACTATTATTAGTGATTAAGCTATATGAATAATAGTTATATCTTTAATGAACTTGAATGAAAACAAGGTAGTTTTAACTATATTCTTTTTACTGCATAAGCAACTAGTTATCAAATAAGCATAAGGAAAATAAATATATAATACACTTTGTTTATCTTCCTGCATATTTTAATTTGAAACTAAAAGTATAATAAACTAAGTGTAAACATGACATATTAACTACTAGTGTATTCCCTTAACATAATAAATCTTCTATCTGTAATGGAATACTACTATTTCATTAACAAGACATTTACATAAACAAAGAACATAGGTAATCAGGTTATTGGTCCTTTTGATAATAACCTAAATACTGCAATACATTACTTTGCTATTATGAAATGTATTTTACATCTATTCATTTCAGTTTCTTCTCATTTCCTTCATCTAATTTAAATACTCTGCCTGTGCTGGAGTACGGTCTAGTCCTTCCAGATGTGGAAAAACACAGGTTATAATTATTTTCCATCTATTTCAGATTCATTCTTTCAATATACTAAAAGATTACTAACTCTAACAATTCATAATTAAACATTTAACATTCATTTATTAGTCAGATTCACATTTAACCATCTAACATAGTAAAACAAAAAGAATGTAGAACCTGATTAATCTAGACAACAACAGTGTTAGGAGGTCGTTCCTCCCTACCAACTCTTGCAGAGCGCTCAAACAGCATCTCCTCAGGACCCCTGAGCCTGTTCCTAGTCTCCTTGGCTGAGAAATGGTGGAGCAAGCAAACAATAGACTAGTCCAATGACTCAGTAATCACTCTGCACTCAGCAGTAAGATCATTCAGCTGAAAAGTTGCACTAGATCAATTTGCAGTTAACCCCTCAAACTATTTCCACAAATTTCCTCACCATTGAATTTCTCTAAAGCACATTCACCTGAATGAATACTTCTTTAGAAAATGATCAGCCTCAGGTCTCTTCAATGGGAATTTTTATAAAGATTGCCTAGGTCTTCTAGGTCAATTGTCATTAATTAGCCACCTGCTTTGATCCCACTTTCTTGGGGGATCATGACCCCAAATGTAGGGAGGTTTCCACCTGCAACAGTTGGAAGATGTTTGAGGATGCTGCCACTTGTATTTTTTCTCTCCACCCAGTCTCCTCCACCAACTTGACCAGTAAACACTCTTTTAACAACTCTCCTAAGCTGTTGTCTCCTCTTTCATTTATTTATAATTAAGATATTCTGAATTACATTCAATATCCTTGACTCTGCTGAGTCATCAATTACAACTTAGCATAAAATTTAACATAATGTCTTAAATAAAATCAAATAAGATAATATTATTTTTGCAAAATTGGGGCATGTGAAATACACACCCCCTTAGAACATAACATCATCATCGATGTTATTTATTCTTCATCCTCAGAATTCCCCTGGAACAGAATTATATATGCATCTCACATATTGATTTCCAATTCCCAGGTGGCTTCCTTTGCACTAAGGTGCTTCCATTGCACCTTCATCTGTCCAATGGTGCGGTTCCAAAGTGTGATCTCCCTCCGCCCGAGGATACAGTCCAGATACACCAGAAAATCTCCTTCTGGTTCCTCCTATACATCATTCCAGTTAACAACATGAGTAGCATCATGAACATATTTATTTAATACAGAAATGTAAAAAACATTATGTACTTGTAAATTTGGTGGTAATGCTAATTGATAAGCTACTTGTCCAATCCTGGACATAATTTCAAATGGACCACAGTAACGAGGTGCTAGTTTTGCACAACTCCCCAATCTCAGAGAGCTCTTTTTGGGCCTTACCTTGATAAACACATGTTCACCTACTTGAAAGTCCTTTGGAGTTCTTTTTAAGTTAGCTTGACTTTTCTGCCGATCTTGTGCAACTTTCAGATTACCTTGCACCTGTTTTACAATTTCTTCCATCTCCTTTAACAGTTCAGGACCTAATACTAATCTATCTACCGGATTACTCCAAGAGATAGGAGTATTACATTTCCTTCCATACAAAATTTTGAAAGGACTAAATCTAGCTGATGTCTGATAATTATTATTATAAGCAAATTCTACCAGATGCAAATAATCCTCCCATTTACCTGGCTGGTCTTTCACATACATTCTTAATAGATCTTCCAGTACTTAGTTTACTCTTTCAGTTTGTCCATCTGTTTGAGGATGGAAAGAAGTAATAAAATTCAATGTAGTGTTTAACCCTTTAAACAAAGACTTCCAAAAGTTACCTGTAAATTTAGGATCTCTATCTAAGATTATTACTTTCGGTATTCCATACAATTGAAAAATCTGTTTTAGAAAAATATTAGCTATGTTTGCAGCTTTATAAGTAGTTTTAACAGGTATAAAGTGAGCTGCTTTGCTTAACTTATCGATTACTACCATGATAGAATCATTTAGATTCTGATTTCTTGGAAGTCTAGTAATAAAATCGAGACTAATTATCTCCCATTTCCAGCTAGGAATGGGTAATGGATGAAGTAATCCAGTTGGGTGTTGATGTTCAGTTTTCACCTGCTGACATTCAAAACACCTAGCAATATATTCTGCTACTTCAGTCTTCATATTTGGCCAAAAATATTCTTTTCTTAGCATAGTTATAGTCTTTTGATAGCTTGGATCACCTGAGTATGGAGTTTTATGAATTTCATCCAAAATTAATAGCTTAACTTTAGGTACCTTAGGTACATACATTCTGTCTCTATACAATAAAAAAAAAATTGCATTCAAACCATACCCTTTACTTAAGCTTTCTGTTGGATTTTCTTTAGTTTTAGCTTGTAAATTTTGGTAATTCTCATCTTGTTCTATTCCTGCTTTGAGTTGTTCATCCAAATTTGTAGTATATGTGTTGATTGCTGCTGCAAAATTCAGCCTTGCATTCCTACTTAATGTATCAACAACTTTATTTTCTTTACCTTTCATGTGCTGAATTTCAAAATCATACTCACTTAATAATTAATAAAGCTAGCCACTTAGCTTGTCTAGCATTTAGATTAGGCTGATCTAACAGATACTTCAATCCTTTATTATCAGTCATTAAAATAAATTTTCTGCCAATTAGGTGATGTCACCACATCTTTAAAGCATGTATAACAGCTACTAATTCCAGATCATAAGTGGCATAATTCTTTTCATGAATTTTTAATTTTCTAGACTCATAGGCAATAACATGCCCTTCTTGAGTCAGAACACCACCTAAGCTATCATTGCAAGTGTTAGTGCACACGACAAATTCTTTATTAGGATCAACTATTATTAAAATAGGTGCGCTGGTTAATAAAGTTTTTAACTTTTCAAAGATTTCCTCGCATTTCTGGTTCCATTCAAACTTATTTCCTTTCTTCTGCAAAGAATTTATTGGATTCGCGATCTTCGAAAAACCTTCAATGAACCTCCGGTAGTACCCGGTAATTCCCATGAAAGATCGAACATCTGTTACACCCTTAGGAACTGGCCAATCTTCGATTGCCCTTATCTTTTCAGGATCTACTGAAATTCCTTCCTTGGTCACCACATGACCTAAGTATTGAATCTTATCCTTGAATAAATCACATTTACTAAACTTTGCAAAGAGTTGATGATCTTGTAACTCTTGCAAAACAATTTTTAAATGTTCTTTATGTTCTTCTTCAGTTTTTTAATAGATTAAAATGTTGTCAATGAACACGACTACAAACTTATCTAGATACTTATGTATAACGTTGTTCATTAAACACATGAAAACAACTGGAGCATTAGTAAGCCCGAATGGCATGACGACAAACTCGTAATGGCCATATCAAGTTCTAAAAGCTGTCTTAAAGATACCTTCATCTTTAATCCTAACTTGATGATATCTAGACCTCAAATATATTTTTGAAAACACCATGGCTCCACGTAGTTGATCGAACAGATCATCTATGCGGGGAAATGGGTATCGATTTGTAATGGTCATCTTATTCAACTGACGGTAATATATGCAAAGTCGCATGGTTTCGTCCTTTTTCTTAACGAAGATGACAGGTTCCCCCGAGGGAGACACACTAGGTTGAATATACTTTTTATCAATTAGTTCTTTTAATTGAGACTTTAATTCATTAAGTTCAAGTATGTTCATTCGATAAGGGGCCTTTGAGCTAGGTACTGCACCAGGTACCATTTCAATGGTGAAATCCAATTCCCTTTTCGGAGGTAGTCCCGGAATTTCTTCAAGGAATACATCAACATATTATCTTAAGACTGGTATGTCTTCCAATTTTAACTTATCTGTCTTAATTAGACTCTCCTCATCAGTTATTATTACTGCATAAGATTTGCAACCCTTCCTAACAACTCTTTTAAGCTGTAGAGCAGAAATCTGCCTCATGGTGGTTTTTCTAGGGATTCCTTTTACACTTACTGGTTTTCCATCAATGTTTAAACATGTGAAGGTTTTATCATAACAATTTAAAATTACCCTATGTTGTTCTAACCATTCCATACCGATCAGTAAATCATAAGAACCAAGAGGCAAAACATTAAGCTTCACAACAGTTTCTAAATGATCCATAACTACTACACATTCTTTTACAAAACAAGTTACCTTTATTTTAGCACTAGTGGCTAACTGAACCAACCAAGAATTCTCAAATTTTTCAACAAGTAACTTACAATTTTCTACCATTTTAGGTGCAATATAACTAAGACTAGCTCCATGATCAATTAAAATAGTTATAGGGGTTTGATTTATCATACCTTCTACTTCCACCATGGAATTTTGATATTCTACTTGTCGATTCTCCAAGGCTGCGTTGATTATAGGCATCATCCTTGCTAATTCCCCAATAGTCATATCCTCCTGTATGGTATGAATACTGCTAACATTCTTCTTCCAATTAGGACAGACTCAAGCATAGTGGTGTCCATTACACTCCCAGCACTTTATAGGTTCTTTGCGCTCAAAGTTCATGGTATAAATACCATGGTTATTAGTAATTTCTTTACCCTTGGAATTATTCTGATTGTTCGGAGAATTATTCTTATTTCCTTGGAAGTTCTTATTATTAGGATAATTTCTGGCCTTATTGTTCTTAGAATTTCTGTTGGGCACAAAATCCTTCTTCTTTTGTTCATACTGGTTATTATTTTTCTTGGATTTCCAGTTGGCCAAACTTTCCTTCTTTCGATTCTGTTCAAAACAGAAGTAAACTTTCCTCATAGTTTCTTCCAAAGTCTTTGTATTTTCATATTCAATTCTGTCCTTAATCTGATAAGGTAGACAGCTGAGGAATCATTGTACCTTTGGTTTCTCATCTACAAGGTATGGCACATACCTAAGTAGACTTAAGAACTTGATGTTCAAATCTTTCATTGTCATTGATCCTAATTTAAGCTCATAAAATTCTTTTGCTCTCTCTTCATAATATTGTTCAGACAAAAATTTCTTTTTAAAGTACCTCTTAAAGGTATTCCAGTTTACATTTTTCTCTTTTATTCCCTTAACTCTCTTCAAGTCCTGCCACCAAATGTCAGCCTTTCTTGAGAGGTTGTAGATAGTCATTCTAGCCTTTAACTAGTTAGAATAGTTATATATTTGGAAGTACTTCTTCATCCCAGATAACCAGGATTTCGCTTCCTCTCCCTTCTCAGTCTCTCCATTGAATGTTGGTGGTTTTATCTTTTTGAATTCCCCATAAATTTCCTCATAAGGTTTGTATTTCCTTTTTTTAGTGTACTGGTTATAATCACTACTATCACTAGTAGAATGGTAATTTCCTTGTTTACCAAACACCTCAGAAGATGAACTGTTTTCATCTTTAGTATGTTTCATATTTTTAGATTTACGTTGATGAATTGTATCTTCTGATTCAGTTATTCTACCCCTACCCTCAGTTTGAACTTTTCAGTTAGGATCTGATTCAGCTCCTCCTGAGCCCTCAGGATCCTTTCATTCTCTCGTTTTATAGACTCCATTTCATATTTTAGGTCTTTTATAGTTTGTAACAGTTCTAAGGAATTGGTAGTTAAATCCTCTAGTATAGGATCTCTTGGTAAGTTTCCTGGTTTAGTAATTGGAGATTCCTCCTCTGCATATTCTTCCATCCTTTCCATATCTGTTTGTTAAACTTCGGAAACAATTTCTCTGTTGAATAACATTTAAAAGAAATACATCAGCATAATAAATCAATTCATTGTTTCATAAAAGCTAGTTGGGATTCATCAAGGCCTAGTGTTTGAACCTTGTGCTCTGATACCACATGTCAAAACCCCAAATTTTCACAAAAAATTAAAATTTTGAGATAACATAAAATGTTTACAGTTGCAGTTAGATAACTGCAAGCAGTTAATATAAGAAATGAAAAAGAAAAATAAAAGTAACCATTTAACTTTAACACATATAACTTAATGTTGTTTTAATTTTGATATATGATGTAAGTAATCTGCAATCAAATATTTAGCTCTACTCATAGTTTGAAAGTCAAGTAGGTGAGGAGTCATTTTCTAGCCGGGGCTTACTTAGCGATTGTTAACGTATCTAGATTTCTGGCTCTTTACAGGCTGAACAGGTAAATTTTTGATCCAGTAAAAGTTTATTAAGGTGTTAAGCAGATATACTTAAATTAGCATAGAATATACTGCTAGAGTAAAAGTTGGCTTGCTTAAATTCAAGGATTCTATGAGGTAAAACACCTTCTCTTTGATTGCATTATGACTATATCAGTATTTTAATAGCATGTCAATATGATCAGTATCTTTACACTATTGATGGAATATTATAAGAATGACTATTACTTAGATTTAAACTGCTTCCCATCATTACTTTAAGCTAATCTAGTCCTTAATAGAGTCCAAGATTTAGTATATTAGCACTCTCACTGTAACAATAGTTTATTACTATTGTCGATATAAATTTTCAAGACTGTTTAAGTTAAGAAACAAACCTAAGGCCCTATACGAAATATGTTACACAGAACTCTTGACTTATATTTAAGTAGCTTGCTGGAGGAAGTTATCAGATTATACTGCATTGCATTTACAGTCGTCCAAAATAGTATAATTGTCGTCATTAAGTGACTTCTATTTGTCCAACTTCTTCATGTCTTAATAATGTGATGATAATATGATATCATCTTAATTATTTTTTAAATAAGTGTTATACCACCAGTATACTTAGATGATTTCACTGTCTTTCACTATTATGACTAAAAGCCTTAAACGAAATCATTTTGAGCTTTATTTTCTCATGAAGAAATATGGATTACGACTTCTCTTGAAGTTACTCTAATATTATAGACTTCTTAAGAACCTATTCTAGAGTGAATAAAATACTTTAAATATATCTAATGTTGAATTATGAGCTAATTCATCGTCATTAGAGTTTTTATATGGATTAACTCTAAAACATAGTTTCAATGATTATTATGAAACTCTATTACTTGCACTTATGAGTTCATACCAAGGATGATTTTAAGGAACCATACTTATTTAAAAGTGTATAAATGTTGGCGAATATTACCAATTCTTAAAACACCAACTATAAAATGATTGGTGATATTTTTCAAAAAATATTTTAATTTCCAAGGATTTTATGTCATTTATATAATAATTTGGCGATTTTTAGGGTGAAAATTTTTTACCCCATCAAAATTGGGCAAGAAACGGCTTCAAAAAATGCAAAATGGAGAACCTTTTTTGGGAGAAAAACATGGAAAAATAGCCCACTGGGCTAAAATTTGCCCCTAAAATTATCCCTGGTTCATACCCTACTAGGGATCTCCTCTTAGTTGTATTAATTCATTCGATAATTTCCATTGATTACAAGTACCAATTTATTTGATACCATTTAATCTTGGGTTTATTATTAACATATGTTCACGATTTTTAAAAGCACCAAAAGTTTATCGATACCCTAAATTCTAAATACTCTAGCATTATTGAACGATGATTATCAATGATATATATATTATCTTTGAACTTGGTGTATCACTAGTAGAAAATGAGAAATTAATGACTAAAAAAATGACTAAAATCAGGCTATAAACGACTATTTTTGAGTCGGTGACTAATAGTAGCAAATTACCACTATCTTATAGCTAGTCATATTTCACTAGTCATTAATAGCTTGACTTAGTAGTCACTAATTTAGTCATTGATTTGGTCATTGATAGACAATGATTTAGTCATTGATGGACAATGCTTTAGTCATTGTTTTAATCATTGATAGTTAATGATTTAGTCATTGATTTAGTCATTGATTTAGTCACGGATTTAGTCATTGATTTAGTCACTGAGTTAATCATTGATTTAGTCACGGATTTAGTCATTGATCTAGTCACTGAA
>LPNX011077433.1:20701-34362 GCA_001517045.1 Pseudotsuga menziesii | reverse complement strand
ACCTACATAAAAATATAAACCTTTTATTTTTTAATCTTGGCTCATACAAACACTAATTGACACATTATTTGAGCATTTGGAATAATTAATTTTACAATGGGCCTAGCATTCTCAAAATTTCTCACTTTGACACTTCATTCACATATAATCCCTTTTTCAAGAAGCATTAAACTAGGTACCTTTTTAATCAAAATTTAATGTATTTGTCTTCGTTCCTTGACCACCTTTTTTAATTTGATGTTTGTCAAATGGTTAGTCTTATATGTTTTTGAATCTATCCATAATATCAGCAAGGAATTCAAATGTTGAGATGTCCCAGAAGAGGAAGCCTCGTTAATTTATTTTTCTCTTTGGTTTTCATTCTTATTTTATATCATTGAGAAATCCTTCGATCGAATTTTTGCAAGCACAACGATAATCGTTGAGGATATTGATAGGCGGGCTATCAAATATTTCAAGAAGATGAGTTCAAGCAGGCACTCTTTATTTACACGTTGGAAATCGGCATTGACCCTTCCAATGTCGGCTTTTACGTCGACAGGGCCCTGGCGAAGATTGAACTCGAGAATTTTCGAGGTAAACTCAAAACCATGATATTCTAATTCATGCCTAGAATAATGCTAGTGCCTTTTAATTTTTTATTTTTTCAGTGTCCCTAGGGTTTTAAACCAGATCCTAAAGTCGTGAGGAAACTATTCAGTTATCTGTCAAATGATTTATGTGTGTTTCTATAATTGCTTTTAAGCTGGCATGTTTTTCATGTTTTTAAAATGGGGGCTCAAATTCTAACATGAAAAAATAGAATATTTGTCTGTGTTTCAAGAAATTATACATTATGCTTGTTTTGCGGTTTACTTGGTTTGGTTACGAGGTCAAATAAAATTGACAGAAATATTAATTCATATAAAGGGGAAGACGGTTGGAAAATTGACATGCAACGTTAATCATTTGGTGAGAACACCTAGCATATTCTGGGTGAAGGAGGGAGCATATCCCTACTACAAAGAAGCTATTAATGCAAGGCACATCGAAGGATCCTCGACCAGAGGGGGAATTAACAAGATTAAGGGAGCAGGAGATGAACTGTAAAGTACCCCTGATACCTTAAAGCAACAAACCAATTAAGAAGTATGAAAAATAAAAAGTTTAGTAATCTTCTCACCAATTAAAGCATCTACACTACATTCATAACATCATCATCATGTAAACAAAAGAAAATAAACCAGCACAACATAGTAATACAAATGCGACAGCCGAATTCACGTGGTTCACCCCAACCTTGGGGTTACGTCCACCAAAGATAGTCCAGACCAAACCGTCCGGATTTTTTTATTTTTATTTAAGAATTCAAACAAGGTTACAAATATGCAGTTCCAACACTGCAGCCTTTCAACATACATCTCTTATAGTGAATACTACCCAAAGTATTACACTAACTATCAAATGAAACTTAAATGCATATCTGGGATTATACGGAACTGCTATGCAACAACTATTTATGACTCATCGAAATCTTCATAATCTCAGCATGCACTTGGTGTAAACAAAAATAATTCATACTCAACACAATCTTAGAAAACAATAGATCTTAAAGTGTGTTTGCACGCAGAAATGGGTTTTGTTGAACTTGCTCCTATCCATGAGCTAAAGGTCCAGTAATAAAAAGAACAGTAATGATGTAAATGGTTCTTCACCACAAGGCCCTGATATATGGCATAATGATTCCATCAGTTCTGGACTATCATGAAAGTACATAATTCCTCAGATAGGGGAAAAAAGATTTGGCCTACAATGTTCAGTAAGTATTCCATAATCCGAAAGCAATAAGTGACACAAGTAAAAGTATTCAACCAGGCTATATGGCTGTCTCACATCACAAGCATGCAGTGGCAAGCACCCATTTTTTTAAAAGCGTATTCCTTAATCCTAGTGAATGAGTAATTATTTAAGTAGGGTTGTTTAAATTTTTCCTACCTCTGTCTGTCGGACCGAGACATCCCACAAAAGTAATCATCATTCATACGGAAGACTTAACCGGCTCTTCGTTGAAATATGAGGTGACCCACAGACATAGTATTTTCTTTAGCAGTTTTAAAGAGACAAAATATTTATGTGTCTAAATCGTTTAGTGGTTGGAGGCGACTGGGATCATAATTTCCTTCAACAAATGTAAGATATAGTTGTGATACTAGGGTCTGTCAATTACAATATCAGTTCTTTTTTTTTAACCTCTTCCAAAGCCTTCTTGGGGCTAAATCAGCGTTTTTACAGCCTGCACTCGTCGCTCCTACAAAATATAGCCTTGAGAAATGAGATAAGCTCAACGGCTCCCATGGATTAGTAACAGTTCCGCATGCTTGGGAAAACTCAACCCAAAATCCATACACTTTGAGATGGGGAAGGCATAGCTTCCGAATACTAGAACAAAAAATAAATCACTACTGGGGATTTGTGGCCAAGGTCAGCCTATGGCTATCCAAGAGATGCTGGGGTGTGTCTCTAAAAATAAAAGTTTACTATAGACTTCAAAACCGCTACAACAACAGCGATCTATCTAAGAAACAAAAATCCAGTTCACAAAATCTTCATACAAAACCAGAGGCAAGCAAATATACAAAAATTTGAACAACTCATTACCTCGATCCATACACAGATGCTTACCCTAACACCAAGAAGCTTGAAATGTAAGAGCGCTATTAGGATCTATTGCAGAACTTCGCCAGAGATCTTCTAATCATCTTTCGACATCACATGATCCTCTCCTATCTAATTCCAATGGAATGCGATCTGAGCTAAGAGGCATCCGCAGCTTCCCTACAGGCTCTTTGCAGCATAACAGGTTTTGAGGGGGATGATTTAATTAGCAGAACAACACGAATTTGGAGGTCCTAGCCGAGCTTTCCTCTTCTCCCAAAACCACTCCCTGGTCTCTACCATGCATATAAAGGCAGGAGAGGCGCACAGATTTGAACTCAGGACTTCTCCCCAAAGAAAAGAACGCCAAGGATCCCCCCCCCCTTCAAACCAGAACCAGATTTAAAAAGGAGTGCAGACCAAGGAGAAACGTATGCAATTATGTATGCAATTATGTGCATGCTGCACACGCAGAATTCCCTCTGTCCCGGAGCAGGTAACGACCATTGAGGTCAGTGGTAAACAATTCCTTCCTTTAAGCCGGACCTCTCCTTAAGTCTTGCTGATATCAAGGAACGAATGGTTGAAGGTAATTTAATTCCTCTCTTATCTATTTTAAATATATATGTCTTCACTATATGTTGTCCCAATTTTCTCACTATATACTTCATTTCGTATATATATATATATATATATTCTTTTCAATAAATCATACTTTTGTTTATCATATCCGTATATATGTCTCTAATTCTTTATTTGGATTGTTTTCTCCTTGGTTCTTTCTTTAACCCCTCGACCCCTCTCGTCAAGGTTACTAGGATTGAGTATTCTGCTAGGGAATCTTATGTTGGGATAAGTTTTTTATCCACTAATTATCCCTTTGTTATGTTGTTCCATTGCATTATGTCTCCTAAGTATTTTCACTTAGACAGTTAACCTTTATAAGCCACAAGGTGTTGTCTTGGGTGGGGCCTTGGCCTTGAGCTTCTCACCGAGACTAGTACAATAATATGCAAAATTACAAAATATTCCAAGTCATAGGAGAGGGATATTACATCCTTCCCCCCTAAAAGAAAGAACACCGTCCTCGGTGTTTCTTGTTTCTTTGACAAATCTTTTATTCTTCTCTGGAGTCATCTCTTCTTGCTTTTCCTTGTTTGGATGTTTCCTTTGGTTCTTCTTTTCTCATCCTTGTGGGTTTGTAGGACCTGTGAAAATTGGGTCTACCCAAATTTCATAAATAAGAGTCAATTCATCATGAAATGTAATTAGCAAGTCTTTTGCAACATCATAGCTACAACTTATTCCTTTCAGTAATTCATGTCCAAATCACAATTCAACTTAAAAAAAAGTCATAGATTCTTTTGCAATCTGCAATGGTGCCACATTACCCAATTATTTTCCATAATGCAATTGATACATCAATAAAAACATGACTACAAGCATTGAGATCCCATTATATCAATAATTCAATGCTAGAAAACCATTATAAAATTTTTTATTTTTTTTTATAATCCACAATGGCTCCAATATATGCCTCACAGTTCTATCTGTCAATTAATAAACATATTACCTCATCAGTACAAGTTTACCTGCAATGCACATACCTTTTTCGCATTGTTCCTTTCTTTGGATGTCCTCCATCCCAGCACATCAAGTGCCAACAGTACTCCAAGTACCAATTCAAGCCACCCAACACAAGGACGATACCAACCCTTCGTGTATCTCCTCTGTGCTATTCAGGGTGCTTTGTCATTATTCTTTTCTCTGGATGTTTCTTCATCCCAGCACATCAAGTGCCAATTCAAGCCACCCAACACAAGGACGATACCCTGTACCCCTCTTAGGTGTATCTCCTTTTTGTGCTCTTCAGGGTGCTTCACCAAGCTTAGGCACTCCGTTCTCGCACACCTCCACAACGCCTAGAGGTTATTCTCTTCACAAAGTCCCCCAACTCATGTGACAATCCTCTAATGTGTGCGGAACGAGTCTTAACCACATGTCTTACATCTAGGCGTCCCCAGAATGCATAACGGTCCCTCGCTGGCCTGGGGGAAAACAAGGTAGATTTTAAACACTACCTCCATCACCACTCCCTCTTCTGGTGATAAATTTATACACATGAGATTTAACTCATCATAGTCCTGGAGCTTTAGCCTTTTTCATGGCCATAAATCCCCACGCCTGCAAGCACTCTATGGGTTTTATTTTATCATCTTATTAATTCAAAGAACATCAAAAATTTTCCACAAGTCCTGCCTTAATTCATTTTTCATTCATCCGATAAGAGCCTTTTATCACCAGAATTGACAAGTAGGCATTTACAAGAAGCCACAAAATCCTTTCAATTTCTTATACCAACACCATTTGCAAGAAAACACATAAGACCTTAAGATTTTGACAATGCAACCACTTACCAACTTCAATTTACAACAAAAAAATTCACTCACTGTTGCAATTTTATATATACCACATTTGAACTTTTAACGTGCTTGTCAATGCCATAAGACAATCATCCAAAATTTGCTAGCAATTCTAAACAAAGTAAATTGCCTGCAATTAGCCTCGCCATAATCAGGTGAGAAAATCCCAATCGAAAAGACCAATTAAACAACTATCTTAGTTAAACTATCCCTTCTACAACATCCATAATTAAAATAAAAGATGCATACCTTTTCTACAGATCGAACTAAGATCAAAACCACAGATAAGGGATTTACAAAAATCAACCGGCAGGCAAAGGATTTAGCATACCTCAGATCTATAAGAACTATGATATGAAAACATGCACCGTTTCTATTGTAATGTTGATGCGGCATATTTAAGAGAATAACATATTTTCCACAAGGTGCAGAAGTTTCTTCCATCGAATATGCCAAAAAACTTCAATAAACTTTAAATATATGAATTTATACACCTTTTATGAAGCAAAACTAATCAAGCGCGAGGAATTCAACATTTACTTAAGCAAGAAATCAAGCATACCACATACAACATTTACTTAATAGAACTAGGTAAAATGACTAAAGACAATGAAAACTTAACTTTGACTTTCCTCCCAACCATTGGGTCTATTTGGGCCTTAAGCCACCCTAGAGGTGGGCGACGTATCCACTAGACAGGTTTAAGATCTAATTCTTTACAAGGTTCATACAGAGACCTGGTTAATAGCTTACATCCCAATCTCCATCTAACATGTAGGTAGGCTTTTATCTTTATATACTGAGCATTAAAGATCTTCCCTTTCCAATCATGCTAGAACTATGGCACCACATGGAAATTTTTTTGATCTGTAACTTATATTAACACAAGTTTTCTACCTTTCAAAGCACATTTAGGAAATTGTTAGAGTCTAGACTCGTAAAATCTATCAACACGTAAATAAGTGTAACCTAGATATTACAACCAAAATACAAATATCTCTAGCAACGTATCTTTCCTCACTCCACGACGACCATCCCAAAAACACAGTCATTAACACATATACCATGATCCTTACATTATGATTCCCATTAAATGTAGAGAATTAAAATGCATGATGCCTTACCGTTATGGTTCCATTACAAATTTGATTTCCTAAGTCAAAATGCATAGAACTAAAGCACATCATACCTTGCAATTCTTGTTCCAATTAGCATGCAGAGATAAAATACATCAGAGGATAAAACTCCACCTACAATACCTATTTAGCTCAGGCAGAAGTTAAACCTCATCATACATTACATATCTGGGTCGATTAACATACATCGGAGGCTAAAACTCCACATACATTACATACATTAGCATGCAGAGATAAAATACATCAGAGGATAAAACTCCTCATACAATACCCATTTAGCTCAAGTAGAAGTTAAACCTCAACATAAATTACATATCTAGGTCGATTAAAGACGTAGAGGTAAAAACTAGTCGTAGACCCGATGCCTCCCATATCTGATACATGCAGAGGATTAAAGCTCATAATATATTAAAGAATTGACCCATCAAAACCCAGCATACAGTAAATCAACAAAAATAATAAAACGTAGTGTATTAGAACGTTTGACTTTGGATCAAAACATCGTGGGTTCGACTCCAACTGTGGTAGGTTTAGCTTGTACTCATACTTGAGCCATGGAGCTCCAGAAATTGCAAAACAAACGTGTCGAAACAAATTTAGGGTTTTTTTTGTTATGGACATCGCTCACTAAAACAGATCTTGGGTCAAACCCCCAAAGACGCTTGTCAAAACAAAAACACATCCTTCACTGTAATGAGAACGTAGGAAATGATCTAAAAAAAAGAACACAATATGCAATGGGTTTTCCTACAATCGTAGGCATAATCGATCAACCGGATACCAGAGCCGAATTGAATTCACAAATAAACAACATACAGAAAATGTAGTCATTTAAGATGAAATCCCGATCAATAGAAATCAAGGATAAAATAGCATGCAGACCTTACTCTGTACCTGAGTGTAGGAATTCAAGACACAATTGGATCAACTCACATTCAAGGATAGCATGCAGACTAAGCTCCATATCAAGACACTAGAATTCACACAATCAGATCAAATCTGACACAAAGGCTGTCAAAACCAGAATTGCATTCCTTAGTTTTTAATAACACATAAAAACAAATTCCAAACATATGCATATGCAGACTAAGATCCATATCTAGGCATTTGAATTCACACAATCAGATCAAATCTGACACAAAGGCTGTCAAAACCAGAATTGCATTCCTTAGTTTTTAGTAACACATAAAAACAAATTCCAAACATATGCATATGCAGACTAAGATCCATATCTAGGCATTTGAAATCACACAATCAGATCAAATCTGACACAAAGGCTGTCAAAACCAGAATTGCATTCCTTAGTTTTTAATAACACATAAAAACAAATTCCAAACATATGCATATGCAGACTAAGATCCATATTTAGGCATTTGAATTCACACAATCAGATCAAATCTGACACAAAGGATTTCAAAACCAGAAATCAAATGTGTCCATCTCAGGCAGATCAAAACAATGTATTATTTAAACACTGAGAACTATAAAACCACAAGGCAGAATCAAACCATTATGTTTTAGAAATCGAATCTTCCCCCCTTTTCCTAGAAATGAACACATTCAAAATATGATATTCCACTTCCATTGCAGGAATTCCACCCATCCATTTACTTACCTTTCTTCCCTTAACACGCAGAGGATTCTCCTCTTGCCGAATGTGCAGAGGTGTATTTTCTCTCCAAGAAAATGCAGAGGTGTGCTAATGCTCTTATTTCCACAAATAAAAATCTGTAGAAGGCCCAATAGCTCCAGAGTTGTAACCTCGCTCTGATACCATATGTAAAGTACCCCTGATACCTTAAAGCAACAAACCAATTAAGAAGTCTGCAAAATAAAAAGTTTAGTAATCTTCTCACCAATTAAAGCATCTACACTGCATTCATAACATCATCATGATGTAAACAAAAGAAAATAAACCAGCACAACATAGTAATACAAATGAGACAGCCGAATTCACGTGGTTCACCCCAGCCTTGGGGCTACATCCACCAAAGATAGTCCATACCAAACCGTCCGGATTTTTTTATTTTTATTTAAGAATTCAAACAAGGTTACAAATATGCAGTTCCAACACTGTAGCCTTTCAACATACATCTCTTATAGTGAATACTACCCAAAGTAATACACTAACTCTCAAATGAAACTTATATGCATATCTGGGATTATACGGAACTGCTATGCAGCAACTATTTATGACTCATCGAAATCTTTATAATATCAGCATGCACTCGGTGTAAACAAAAATAATTCATACTCAACACAATCTTAGAAAACAATAGATCTTAAAGCGTGTTTGCACGCAGAAATGGGTTTTGTTGAACTTGCTCCTATCCATGAGCTAAAGGTCCAGTAATAAAAAGAACAGTAATGATGTAAATGGTTCTTCACCAGAAGGCCCTGATATACGGCATAACGATTCCATCAGTTCTGGACTATCATGAAAGTTCAAAATTCCAGGATAGGGGAAAAAAGATTTGTCCTACAATGTTCAGTAAGTATTCCATAATCCGAAAGCAATAAGTGACGCAAGTAAAAGTCTTCAACCAGGCTATATGGTTGTCTCACATCGCAAGCATGCAGTGGCAAGCACCCATTTCTTGAAAAGTGTATTCCTTAATCCTAGTGAATGAGTAATTATTTAAGTAGGGTTGTTTAAATTTTTCCTACCTCTGTCTGCCGGACCGAGACATCCCACGAAAGTAATCATCATTCATATGGAACACTTAACTGGCTCTTCGTTGAAATCTGAGGTGACCCACAGACATAATATTTTCTTTAGTAGTTTTAAAGAGACAAAAGGTTTGTGCGTCTAAATCGTTTAGAGGTTGGAGGCGACTGGGATCATAATTTCCTTCAACAGATGTAAGATATAGTTGTGATACTAGGGTCTGTCGATTACAATATCAGTTCTGTTTTTTTTTTAACCTCTTCCAAAGCATTCTTGGGGTTAAATCAACGTTTTTGCAGCCTACACTCGTCGCTCCTACCAATTATAGCCTTGGGAAATGAGATAAGCTCAATGGCTCCCATGGATTAGTAATAGTTCCGCATGCTCGGGAAAACTCAACCCAAAATCCATACACTTTGAGATGGGGAAGGCATAGCTTCCGGATACTAGAACAAAAACTAAATCACTACTGGGGATTTGCGGCCAAGGTCAGCCTATGGCTATCCAAGAGATGTTGGGGTGTGTCTCTAAAAATAAAAGTTTACTATAGACTTCAAAACCGCTACAACAACAACGATCTATCTAAGAAACAAAACTCCAGTTCACAAAATCTTCATACAAAACCACGGGCAAGCAAATATACAAAAATTTCAACAACTCATTACCTCGATCCATACACAAATGCTTACCCTAACACCGAGAAGCTTGAAATGTAAGAGCGCTATCAAGATATATTGCAGAACTTCGCCAGAGATCCGCTAATCATCTTTCGACGGCACATGATCCTCTCATATCTAATTCCAATGGATTGCGATCTAAGCTAAGAGGCATCCGCAGCTTCCCTACAGGCTCTTTGCAGCATAACAGGTTTTGAGAGGGATTATTTAATTAGCAAAACAACACGACTTTGGAGGTGCTAGCCGAGCTTTCATCTCCCCCCCAAACCACTCCCTGGTCTCTATCATGCATATAAAGGCAGGAGAGGCGCACGGATTTGAACTCAGGACTTCTCCCCAAAGAAAAGAATACCAAGGATCCCCCCCCCTTCCAACCAGAACCATATTTAAAAAGGAGTGCAGACCAAGGAGAAATGTATGCAATTATGTATGCAATTATGTGCATGCTGCACGTGCAGAATCCCCTCTGTCCCGGAGCAGGTAACGACCGTTGAGGTCAGTGGTAAACAATTCCTTCCTTTAAGCCGGACCTCTCCTTAAGTCTTGCTAATATCAAGGCACGAATGGTTGAAGGTAATTTAAGTCCTCTCTTATCTATTTTAAATATATATATGTCTTCACTATATGCTGTCCCAATTTTTTCACTATATACTTCATTTCGTATATATATATATATTCTTTTCAATAAATCATACTTTTGTTTATCCTATCCATATATATGTCTCTAATTCTTTCTTTGGATTGTTTTCTCCTTGGTTCTTTCTTTAACCCCTCGACCCCTGTCATCAAGGTTACTAGGATTGAGTATTCTGCTAGGGCATCTTATGTTGGGATAAGTTTTTTATCGACTAATTAGCCCTTTGTTAGGTTGTTCCATTGCATTATGTCTCCTAAGTATTTTCACTTAGACAGTTAACCTTTAAAAGCCACAAGGTGTTGTCTTGGGTGGGGCCTTGGCCTTGAGCTCCTCACCGAGACTAGTACAATAATATGAAAAATTACAAAATATTCCAAGTCATAGGAGAGGGATATTACAGGAACCAACAATATTAAGAGAATTATTTGGCCTATGGTCACTACGCAAATTGAAATGTAAATAAAAAACGGGTGATGTGGATCGTAATTGTTTGTAATAATATGGAATGAAATTCATAAATGAGGTGGAAATGGTCTAATCATCCAAGGAGGGAACATACGAGGTTGAATGGTTCCCATAGGATATGTAAATCCTCGGGCAAAAGTATCCAAGGAAGGGTGCACTACGGGAAGAGTAACTCCCAAGGAATCTCATGAAGAGGCCTCAAGTTAAAATAGCCAAGTAGGGTGCATTTGTGAAGTGTAACACACAAATGAATGTATGACACCTTATGACATAATCTATGACAAGCTATGGCAATCTATGAAAACTCCTCATCCTAAATTTATCCAAGGAGGACGCATGAAGGGTGGTTGGGCCGATAAGTTAGTTGTCAATCCCCTCGGTCAAGGAAGGAAACCCCTAATTGGAATTAGCAAAGGTGACTGAGGTATTATTTGGGAAAATATAACATTATAAGGGAGGTTATGTGTCATGAATAATGATTCTCTCCAATAATTTGAATTTTATTTTATTTTTGTGAGAGAAATTTAGAATGAGGAGGAAAGTCCTCAAAGAAGTTTATAAAAAGGAATGCAAGAACTTGGGATAGTGCTTTTGATCATTTGCAATTCGAATTTGAGAGATATTGAGATTCTCATTATTGAGAGATGTTCCCATTGCAATCGTAACTACTTTTGGCGGTGAAAGATTACACCCTATATAGCATGAGAGGAGGAATGACCATGATTTCACTACAAAGGTTCAATGTAAGGAGGTTATGTTCATGTTTGGTTAATTGTTTGAGTTCACACTGGAGTGATTGGGATCTGAGTCAGTAGTAGTGCAAATTGTTGGTGTTCGATCTTTGTTAATGTGTTCATAACTTTATAGGTACACAAATAGACAATAAAGTGTGAAATTGTTGTTTAGAATCCATGACAATTGAATATGTTGAGAGGAAATACTACCATTCGCAAATATTTATCGAATGTGCTCTTGGGTATTTATCCCATAATTCCTTTAGCCATCTTGAATTGGACACACAAAAATACCAATGCTGAACTTCGATATACGTCGACATTTTTTCTTCACCATTAAAGTAGTTTATTGGTTGGTTAAGAGGGGGTGGTAACATTCCCCTTACTACGATTCAATTCCACCAAAGAGTTTGGTATGTTCTACTTTGTGATATAGAGAGATATCTGGGTTTGGAGTTTTCTTTGAAGTGCAACAAAATGTCCAACCTATTGATAGGTGGTGGATGCCCAACACTTATGTAGAGATGAATCACAAAACTGATGTGTCATAGTTATGCGGTGCCACATGGTAGGTGATGGATGATGCGTCAATCTAAAATTATGCCACACATCATTTGTGTGTTAATGTGTAAAATGGTCCATGTGCAAGTTAAGGCCATGTGGCTTGTTAAGGTGGCAATGCCATGGAATCTACACGGGGTCCCTTATGGTAGGAGAAACACCCTTGGTGTTATTGCATTTGAGTTTGATAGCAAGAAGCTTCATTTAGTCAAGGAAAGAAGGGACACAAGGACATGGTGTGGTTGGGGATAGGTTGAATCCACGGACCTGGGTAACACTTTTTGGCAAGTGGATTTTGGCAAATGCAAAAAAACGCACCTCGGTCGAGGGCTTGTTAAACCCTCGATCGAGGTATTAAACCCTCGACCGAGGTTCTAACAAGCCCTCGACCGAGGTTTTTTTAAGCCCTCGGTCGAGGTATTTATTAACCCTCGGTCGAGGTTCTAATACCTCGACCGAGGGTTAATAAATTCCTCGATCGAGGGCTTAACTTGGTCGAGGTATTAACTCGACCGAGGTATTCATTCACATAATTGAAACATAACATTATTGAAATTGTCATTTCTTTGCTTATTTAATGATTTGGTTCATAGAATTTTATTGGAAACATGATATATTTCTCTCTAACTCTTGCAAGGCACTATCAATGTTAACTTCAACCCCTCATGAGCAATTGTCCATATTTTTTTTATCAACTATGACTCATCATGGTCATTGATTGAATTTCCCTTTGAAAGCCATAAAAATAATATGCAAAAACTCTTATTATGGTCTAGGGATCATATCATCAAGTATATCTTTCTTGATTTTTCTTTAAATATTTACATGAAAATGCTTTTAATTTCCTTTCAAATTTGATCATTCAATCACTACTTTTCATAAATTTCTTATAATTCTTGACGTTTAAATAAAAATGAAATACTTGATTCAAAAAAATTATTTAAAACCTTAGTTTTAAGGAACATTCTCCATTTCAAAAAACGTTTCTACTATATCTTCCATTAGCATAGCCTACCCATTGTTTGATATTTTGTAAAGCCTCTTCTTCATCTTTTAGACTTTACCTATAAAAATTATTGTGAATATACAAATTAATTTGGAAGTTTAATGACCACTTCAAGGAATCTTGTCTAGATTCCTAAAAATATATATGAAAACGCTCAATTTTAAAAGAGGTTATTGTGTAGATTTGTAGATATGGGTAGAGGAGTCATAGGATTCATAGATTTCATCAATCATATCTATGGCTCCTATGACTCCAAGACCCATTTCTACAAAGAAACATAAATGACCCTTCTTTTCATTTCAGACATCAACTCTCAAAAATTGTAATGACCACCTGCGCGTTTGTCTTTAAATAGATATTACATGACTAGGACCTTGACCAAGCTAATACCTCGTTCTAGGTTCATACCTCGGTCGAGGGCTTAAAAAAACAGACTTAGCCCACATTCAAGCAAATGGAAAATTTCCTGTGCCTTGCAGAGGTGTAAACCCTGCCATTTCTAATACATAACTGAGCGGAGTTGATACCAATAAATTCAGCAACGAGTCTTCTATCCATTGAGGTATCATACACACATTTTGGCATTCATATGATATTTATTTTTTAATTACTTCTAAAACTTATACTTAGAAAACCACACTGCAACTTCGAAGCAGCTCAAAGAAAAATCCGCACCGTTAAAAATACGCAGCCAAAAAATTCTTAAAAATGCACACATCA
>LPNX011077433.1:0-13263 GCA_001517045.1 Pseudotsuga menziesii | reverse complement strand
ACACTCAATTGACATTTATTATTCAAGTTAATAATAAAATTATTATGAGACCTTAACATTATGAACATTTATTTAAAACTTACAATCAAATTAATAGTAGTCTTATCAACAGTAATTAACCCTAATCATCATTATTAACTTTAATTGACATCATTTACATTGATCAACATAGTTAATTACTAACGACAATAATTAATATTAAGCGACACTAATTGACATTATTACTCAACAACATTTCATGTAATTCATAATATGTAGGCGAGTTATGTAAGCATAGCTACTGCTTACATTCCTCACATAATTACACTAAAAGTAATAATTCACATACATCAATCATAATCAAGGAACTTATTATTTACCGACACATGTTTTAGCATAGTTTACAAGGTATGATCCATTAGCTTACTGAAATCCATGTTACGACAATTCATACATCACTGATTTACGACACATACTAATCAAGGGTTTTACACACCTACAGTTAGATCTTGTTTTCACCCCTACTTCACGCTACATCTATCTACCTACATCATTACTAACTTCCACATCCTATCCTGTCCTCTGCTGGACTACCCTGGAATGTCAAGCCATGACCGGTTCCAGCTAGAACCCGTAAGCGGAAGTGTCGACCACATCGACCAAGCTTCCCCAGCAGGCAACCACGAGTCATCATCACACACCTTGGGGAGCGCGCCGTAGCATAGCCCTCCCATGAATTTGGGTTTCGGGGATAAACAGTGGGTAAAGCCTCCACCCCCCTAATGGAACAAGGGACTATGTCTACTTGACATAGCAAAAGCGTTGCACTTGTACTCGGTCTGTCATCGTATAATCGATCTAGGCGGTTGAGTTTCCTGGAACCCTACCCCACCCATGTCATAACATACATCATAATAAACAGCATAATAACCATACGAAAGTAAATAATGCATCACTCGCATACCATTTTATCTTTAGAAGTCCATGTCCCCGAGGCCCTCCCACCTCGTAGGATACAGCTATCACTTAGCCGTTTCAACCTGTAAGTCAGTCCTCGACATACAATATAGGATATCGTGGATAATACTCGATATGTACACATATATCTCATCATAACATGACAACAATAAACTCATTCATTGACCATGCACCTGGCATAACATTCATTATTTCAACATATATCTGTAACGGTATCCACGTACCCATCATTCAGTAATTTCCATATATTTGACATAGTTAACACATGATACATATCTAAACATGACTACCGATCATAATACTATCATCACACACACACATATATATATCGGCAAAATAATAGAACCATATGTCCACAGTGTCGTCAAACCGACGAGGTCTCACAATCAAACAAACACAACATATAATAGTAGTTCATGTAGAAATGTCAAAACGTGGTGTTACATACACCCACCCTTCAGGAAACTTTGTCCCGAAGTTATGATAAAAATAATGTGGGATAATCACGACGCATAGTCTCTGCGTCCTCCCAAGTAGCAGACCCCGGGCTATATCGGTCCCACTAGACCTCAACTTGGTCCACCAAACGGTGCCTCAACTGTTTAACCCTGCGGTCCAATATAAGTAATGGTTCGACCTTGATGGTTCCCTCATCCGAAACCTGCAGTTCCTTCCGATTTATTTTATGTGACTTATCAGCTACATAATGTTGTAAAATAGATACATGAAAAACATTATGAGTTTTGTGCAAATGGGGTGGCAGCGCAAGATGATACGCGACAGGTCCAACCTTTTATAAAATTTCAAAGGGTCCTATAAATCGTGGTGACAACTTTGTCCCTTTCCCAAACCTGATGGTACTTTTGCTAGGCCTGATGCGGACGATCACTGCATCACCAACCTTATAGCTTCGGTCAACCCTATGTGCATTGGCATAACTCTTCTGTCTATCCTGTGCTTCCTTTAACTGCTGTCTAATCTGAACAACCTGTTATTCCATCTCCTGAATCAACTCAGGTCCTATAATTACTCGATCCTCTAACCTTTCCCAACTCAATGGTGTCCTGCATGGCCTTCCATATAAAGCTTCATATGGATGCATCCCAATTGAGCTATGGTAACTATTGTTGTAAGCAAACTCTACCAAAGGTAAGTGATTTTTCCAATGAGTTTGTTGATCCATGACATACATTTTAAGCATGTCCTCCATCACTTGATTCACTGTTTCTATTTGTCCATCTGTCTCTGGATGGTAAGCAGTGCTTAGGTTCAACTGAGTACCCAACGTAGACTGCAAACTCGTCCAAAACCTGGATGTAAACCTGGAATCTCTATCCGATATAATCTTCTTGGGAAACCCATGGAGACGGACAACTTCATTTATGAACACACGTGTTACATCCGTGACATCATAGGTCTCCTTAACTGGAATGAAGTGAGCAGTTTTGGTCAGTTTGTCAACGATGACCATAATGGAATCATGCCTACGAGAGGTAAGAGGTAATCCCACCACGAAGTCCATGGAGATAACCTCCCACTTCAACATAGGAATATCATGCGGCTGTAACAGTCCTGCCGGGTGGTGATGATCAGCTTTTACCTGCTAACACTCAAGGCACCTAGCGACAAATTTGACCACGTCACTTTTCATCCCTGCCCAAAAGAAGAGTTGCTTCATGTCTGCATACATCTTCTTTACACCCGGGTGTGCACAATACACTGCTTTGTGGGCCTCCTTAAGGATAATCTCTCTAATATCTCCCTCCTCGGGAATGTACATCCTCCCTTGATACCGTAGCAAACCATCGGCTTCCAACTCATAGCCTTCAAACTTTGGTCCCACCGGTTTCCCATTCTAGAGTGCCGCTATGACCTTTAGGTACCAACTATCTCCGAGTAGCTTCCCTAAAATTCTTTCCCTCAAATCCACCTTCAAAGGTATAAGAGAGAAAAGTCTTGGTTTTCTGCTTAAGGCATCTGCTACCACATTCTCCTTCCCTTTGATGTAGGAAATCCCAAAATCATACTCGCTCATGAATTCACTCCATCGCCTTTGCCTAGCATTTAGGTCTCTCTGAGTGAAGCTATACCTTAAGCTTTGGTGATCGGACTTGAGCTCAAAGCTTCGTCCAACAAGGTAATGTCTCCAAATCTTCAAAGCTAACATCACTGCAGCCAACTCTAGGTCACGAGTAGGGTAATTCTCTTCATGTGGTTTTAGCTTTCTCGACGCATAAGCTATTACCCCACCTTCCTGCATCAATACTGCACCCAAACCGTGCCTTGAAGCATCGGTGCAAACTGTGAATTCCTTCTCCATATCTGGAACTCGTAGAATTGGTGCACTTGTCAATAGTCTTTTTAGTTCGGCGAATGCAGCATCACATTCATTTGTCCATTCGTACCTAGTGCCCTTACGTTGTAGGGTAGTTATGGGTTTCGCGATTTTTGAGAAACCCTCAACAAACCTTCTATAATACCCGGCTAACCCCGGTAGGGTATTACTTCATGCGCACTCTTTGGCATGGGCCAATCCATTATGGCCTTCACCTTTTCAGGGTCAACATAAATTCCCTCACCGGAAATTATATGCCCTAGTTAATGGATCTCCTTCTAATAGAACGAACATTTGGACAACTTACCATACAGTTGATGCTCCCGTAAGCATGACAACACTATTCGCAAGTGTTCCTCGTGCTCCTGTTCATTCTTGGAGTAGACAAGGAAGTCGTCCAAGAAGACTTGCACAAACTGATCTAAGTATTTTCGAAACACGCTATTCATGAGACTCATGAATACGGCTGGGGCATTGGTCAAACCGAAGGGTACCACCACAAACTCATAGTTCCCAAACCTTGTTCGAAAAGCAGTCTTAGGTATATCACTTTCCTTAATCTGTAGCTAGTGGTAACCTGATCGTAAGTCTATCTTTGAGAAGACTGTCGCCCCTTTCATTTGATTAAAGAGGTCATCAATTCAAGGTATCGGGTACCTATTCTTTACGGTGGCTCTATTCAAATCTCGGTAATCTATACATAGACACAAGGAGCCATCCTTCTTCTTCACAAAGATTACTGGCACACCCCACGGTGAAATACTTGGTCTGATGAGCCCTAGATCTAGCAATTCCTTCAACTGCATTTGCAACTCACAAAGTTCTGGGGCCATCATCCTGTAAGGTGTCTTCGATGTTGGCTCTGCACCGGGCTTTACCTCAATGGAAAAATCAAGTTCCCTCTTAGGAGGTAGCCTAGGTAATTCCTTTGGAAATACATCACTGAACTCGGCTAACACTGGATAGTCATCAAAGGAGGGTCCCTTCTCACTGTTTACTGCTCCAACAATGTACAACTGGAATCCCTGCCGCATACATCGCTTTACGTTCATCGTTGATATGAAACATAGGGACACCTTCCGTTTGATACCCTGGATCTTGATGGCCTTTTCGTTATCATTAATGCAAAGAACCTTCTTTCCATAATAGTCCAAGAAAGCTCAATGTTCCTCAAGCCAGTTCATACCGATGATGAGATCATAAGTTCCGAGAGTGGTGATGTACACTTTGACTTGTGTAACACACACCCCAAGATCCACCACACACTTATCGACACTAGGTCCTACTGCTTGCTTTACCCCTGAAGCCATTTCGACTAAGTTGAAATCGTCATGTTCGTAGGCTGCCAACCCACATTTTTCTAATGCATATGGAGAAATGAAACTATCAGTAGCGCCAGGATCAAACAATATTCTAAGCTTGAAATTATTGACCATACCTGATGATTCCACCATAGTGGATTGGTGCTCTTCTTGATGGTTGTTTACTGCAGCTGAGATCTGATGCCTACTGCCCCCACTCCTCATTGGAGATTTTCCTTCTCGCTGCACTGTACCGGATCGTAATTTGGGACAATCACGCTGGTAATGTGGACCTCCACATCCCCAACAAGCAACCTGTAATGGAGTGGGAGAAATAACCTGTTCATACCTTTGAGAGGGGCTCCTCCCCTTAGGACCCCTTCCTCTACCGGCTGATCCTCTGAAATTCCTCACACCCTGGTGAGTTCCTGTGGCTGACTGGGGCACTGCCCTAGTTGCCACTGATCTGTCTACCGCTGCGACTCTTGGTGTGCTCCCGTTCCCGTAGGGAGGTGGCCTCGCATATCCTCCCTGAGGGTAGCTTCGAGGGGCCTTCCCCGCAAACCCTGACTGTTGAGAGTTGAATGACCTGATGGGCTTTGCACCCAACATCTCCTAAGTGTAACGAGCACAATCTACTGCTTCGACAACCGAAGACGGTTTCCACATCCGTACCTGATCCCTAATCTTGGCATTGAGCCCATACACGAAGCGCTCAACCTGGCATTCATCATTGTCCAAGTAAGGGACATACTTCACTAACTCCCTGAACCTCTCTTCATACTCCTCCACCGATAGATGCCTTTGTACCAAGGCATGAAGAGCCCCTTCTTGTTCTTCCTTGTAGGATGCGGGTAGGTACTTCCCTTTGAATTTTTCCACAAACAATTCCCATGGAACCGTGTCTAGTGTAAGGTGTAGCTGCCTTTCTTGGTTTCCCCACCAGTTCAAAGCGGCCTCCTTTAGTTGAAATATGGCTAGTTTGGACTTGGACGTGGAGGTGTACTCCTGCAAGGTCAAGCACCTGGTCATCTCTTCCAACCATGACTTTGCTCGTATCCCTGATCGACCCCCTGAAAATTCTGGAAGCCTTATCTTCTAAAGTTCCCTCTTGATATCCTGGTGCGGATTTCTTGGTACTGTATTCACTTCTACCACAGGAACTTCCTCCCTTAGTGGAGGGGCATCCACTTCTACCTCCGAGGCAACACTTCCTCTCTGTGCTAGTCCCCTGAGTGTTTCGTTTATTGCTTCCAATGAGCGCAGTATAAGGATGGTCTCAGGCGATGGTACTGGCATATTCGGCTCAGGTAACGCCATAGCCTGACCTCGCCACCAACCTGCTCGTGTTCTTACCATGTTTATCCCTGCTACATGGAATAATAAAATAATTAGCATATGACGACATCATGACTAATTTACCATCAAACTCAACAATTAATTCAAAATGTGTCATGACTAATTTATGAGCGTTTACTCTAAGAGCTATAGTTCAGGACGTTTCGATCAGGCCATCTTGAGGCCACCCGGTACCATATGACACGATATAATGTGTAGGGAAGACATCTTCTACAGATAATTCTTTTATTCTGATTAGAACTTGTTTTCAATTGTTTCTGTTGGAAAAAGCTAAATATTTCTGAGATAAATTAATTCCTCAGCACCGTGTGAATTTTCCACTTTCAACCATACATTTACTTAAATTCTGAGATTTTTTCATTTTTCAGTTCTCTGTGTTTTCATGTTAAATTTTTCTTTGTTTATGCAAAATAAAAATCATTTTTCGCTGCACCATCTCCATGAAAGTGGACAGGTTCAAAAGCTTGCCAAAGACATCTGAGATCTGGCCTGAGAGTGAATTATGACTGACATTCAAATTCGTCAAGGAAGAAACGCTTGATAGCTGGTAGCCCAAGGATCCTGTCAGTCCTAGCCCAAAAATTTTGATTTCTTTTACGGCAGATCCTGAGCAGTAGACTCCTTTCCATGCCTGGCCACATGGGTCAGTTCCACTCGAAGTCCATCCTGTAAGCTGTGATGTAAACTGTGATGGAGACCGTAGACTAGTATAGAGGTTTTTCAAAGTAGACACATCTTGTTGATATGTATCTCCGCCCACAGGCACCAGAAACAAAACAAAAACAATCGCAATGAATAGCAAACCCCCGAGATTTAGTCTCTCCATCGCCCTCCAACTTTAGAGGTTTCCAAGCCCGACAATCCTTCGGTTGAAGCTCTCTCTATGTCTAAACGTTTTCATCTAAGAAAATTCCCAGATTCAAGGCATTACACCTAAAAACTCAGACAGAGCCTTCAACTTTTCTATTATGGATGAAATTACTCCTCCGGATAAAAATGTCCGGCACATTATGCTACACAGCTTCCTCTTGGCCACAAACGTTGGCAGATCGTGTCAAGATAATTATATTCTCTTCTTGCTTTCAAATGCAGACCAAAATCTCGCACCTTAAGCTAGAAGCAACCAAAACCTCAATTTCACCGCTCAACTGCCATGTAACAACCTTAGAGTCTTGTAGAGTCCACTGCAGCTAAAAATAATGATGAAAATCGCAATGCGAGAGATTGGATGTAAAGATTGCAAGCTAAATAATGTCGGGGTCCCATTCCATGGGTTCTGTTTCTACCAACATATTCTATGATTTCCAAGCCAAGAACTTCTACATCCCGAGCTCAAAACATGGCCGCGGAAGTGTAGAGTTCAAAACTGGCTGAATTTTACATCAATCTGTGCCGTTTTACTTCAAGAAGGGGCCAGTTTGGCTGAATAATGGGGCCGTTCAAGAGCTGAAAGCCAAGTCGGTGGATATTAAAATTGGATTCACAAATACTTAACGCAACGAACCATATTCCAGTTCCGTTCTTGTAGCTTCCAACCTCTTTGCTGGATGTCAGTGAAACCCTATGGATCAATTTTTGATACAGATGATTGGTACGGCTATTCTTCGCGTTGTTCTAGAAAACCAATATAGTCTGAGTGTATATATTTATATTTTGTGGCAGATTGACAGGCGTAGCAGTGGCACTACTCGACTTTAACGTTGATGTGCGTGTTTTTTTTTTGTCAATTGCGAGCCCTCTGGTTCCAGATTTGGAACCATGCCTCTGATACCATGTGTAGAACCCCAACTGGGTCTCTTTTAACTTCTATTTACAGTCAGAAAATTTAATATATATATATACAGTTTGAAAATCTATAATTCTGTTTTTTTTTTCTACTTCTACCAATTTACTATTACTGTGCAGGTAGCAAAGACAATCACAGCATACAACTTTTAAAATTTAATTAACAGAATTTGCCATAATAATGCTAGAAAAATACCTGTAGGTAGCTAGTAGGTCCACCTTCGTCTATATCCTTGTTTGCTGTTTTTTCCTAGATTTTCCCTGTAGCCAAAAGTCCTTCCCAAGTTCTGAAACTCAACCAGTCCAAACCAGTCTTGCCACCCTGCCAACTGGCAAGGTCTCGCCGACCACCCAGCACCAAAGGTACCCCTTTGGACCCCCGAGCCCAAACCGAGTACAAGCCCTAAGCTGTTGTATCCCCTCAAAAAAATCTCCAGCAAAACCCCTTCTTTCAGCTCTCTTCTCCCAAAACTTCTCAAAAAAAAACTAAGGTAAGGATCCCCCCTTTTCTCCTCCCTCCTTTCTCCCTCTTATTCACTGACTCTCCCCCCCGAGCCTTTACTGCCCTTATCTTTTATTAAATGTTCAACTACTTGACCCATCTTCCTACCAACCTTATTTAAATTCCATCCCATCTTGGATCGATAAAAGGGCCATATTCAAGGAATGTCAATTAACTAATTTTTATCCAACCCTAGGGATTTAGGTCACATGTCAGGAATTCATTATTTTATTAAATTGCTTATCACCGTCAATCTTTTAATTTAATGTTTAGATATACCATACATTCTGACACATTTGTTTATTCCTAATAAATTATTCGACATTATCTTTGACATAACATACACTCAATGAATGCACTTAAACATTATTATATTACAACTTAATATTATTTAAATAATTTTCTTAACCTCTAATTAACGAGACAACTTACTTATAATTAACAATTAATGCAATGCTCATTTATTGATTAACAAACAATCATTCAACTTCAATAATTATTTATGTTTTGACTAATTAAAACTCTCTAAAACATTAATGTACGTGCCACATTCAACAATATTAACATTTTAAAGATCATTTACATATTTAATATTTATTTATTACCTTATCCAAATTAATTTTAATTAATCTTAATGATCATTAATGGAAATATTTACCACCTTCACTAGTCAAACCTTAATGATAGTTAAACTTAATTAACACAATTCATAATTATTTAACACTTATAAACAAGTTAATATTAGCCTTAGTAGGACCAACTAATCGACATTCACACTCAATTGACATTTATTATTCAAGTTAATAATAATATTATTAAGAGACCTTAACATTATGAACATTTATTTAAAACTTACAATCAAATTAATAGGAGTCTTATCAACACTAATTAACCCTAATCATCATTATTAACTTTAATCGACATCATTTACATTGATAAACAATATTTAATTACTAACGACAGTAATTAATATTAAGCGACACTAATTGACATTATTACTCAACAACATTTCATGTAATTCATAATATGTAGGCGAGTTATGTAAGCGTAGCTATTGCTTACATTCCTCACGTAAGTACACTAAAAGTAATAATTCACATACATCAATCATAATCAAGGAACTTATTATTTACCGACACATGTTTTAGCGTAGTTTACAAGGTATGATCCATTAGCTTACTGAAATCCATGTTACAACAATTCATACATCACTGATTTACGACACATACTAATCAAGGGTTTTACACACCTATAGTTAGATCTTGTTTTCACCCCTACTTCACGCTACATCTATCTACCTACATCATTACTAACTTCCACATCCTATCCTATCCTCTGCTGGACTACCCTGGAATGTCAAGCCATGACCGGTTCCAGCTAGAACCCGTAAGTGGAACTGTCGACCACATCGACCAAGCTTCCCCAGTAGGCAACCACTAGTCATCATCACACACCTTGGGGAGCACGCCATAGCACAGCCCTCCCATGACTCTCGGTTTAGGGGATAAACGGTGGGTAAAGCCTCCACCCCCCTAATGGAACAAGGGACTATGTCTACTCGACATAGCAACATCGTTGCACTTGTACTCGGTCTATCATCGTATAACCGATCTGGGCGGTTGAGTTTCCTGGAAACCTACCCCACCCATGTCATAACATACATCATAATAAACATCATAATAACCATATGAAAGTAAATAATGCATCACTCGCATACCGTTTTATCTTTAGAAGTCCATGTCCCCGAGGACCTCCCACCTCGTAGGATCGAGCTATCACTTAGCCATTTCAACCTGTAAATCAGTCCTCGACATACAATATAGGATATCGTGCATAATCCTCGATATGTGCACATATATCTCATCATAACATGAAAACAATAAACTAATTCATTCAGCATGCACCTGGCATAACATTCATTATTTCAACATATATCTGTAACGGTATCGACGTACCCATCATTCAGTAATTTCCATATATTTGACATAATTAACACATGATACATATCTAAACATGACTACCGATCATAATACTATCATCACACACACACATATATATATCGGGAAAATAATAGAACCATATGTCCACAGTGTCGTCAAACCGATGAGGTCTCACAATTAAACAAATACAACATATAATAGTAGTTCAGGTAGAAATGTCAAAACGGGGTGTTACATTTCATGCTTTCGGCAAAATTTTTGACCCCATCAAAGAAAACAAAATGGATTGGGTGTAGATATTCTGTTCCAGGCTTGACTTTAGAAACAAACAATTATGTAATTAATGCTGAGCTTATCATTATATTAAAATACAGAGGCTTATTTTAGGTTGTTCGCTGAGCCACTGATATGCACTGCCATCTTTTTGCATTTTTAAATGCAACATGGTTTTTGGTGTGTCATATTTTTCTTTGTTTTCTACTCATACCTCAAACTTCACATAGCCATGCCCAAATTTTAACTTGTTAAATATGAGACTCATTTCACTATTTTTCCTATTGAAAAGTGTACTAAAAAATTGGGCTATGCTGAAATTTTAACTTAAAATATGAGTTTGGTTTCACTATTCCTATCTAAAAAGTGTACTCACAAATTGGGTTGTTGTGAGCCTTTGAGCAATATTAGTTAGAAAATTTTAGTGAGGGGCAATTGTTTTGACACTGACCATAGGTAATTAAAGTTTCATATACAAGTCAGGGGTAGTTTTAGTGTCATATATGTGTGCCCATACGTATTAAGTTTTTGAATTTTTTCATCTTAATAAAAGAACTTTTATCAAAGTTATGGGGAAACCTTAAGAAAAATATTTTACCAAGTACGAAATACCCCCTTAAGAAAATGGTTCCCTTCTTATTAGTCTAATAATTATTCAAATTAAAAAAGATAAGGTATGTATGGTTAACGATTTTATTTTTGAGAAAATTTTCCAAACTAAAAACAACAATCGGTATCTTTAAGGATTATTTTTTTTAGCGTTATTAAGATAATGCTTCACACTGTTGAATTGCATCATATCTTACAATACATAATGAAATACATATTGAATTTAGCAGTTTAATAAGAAGTGTCCTTCTAATATATAGAGAGAGAAGATATGGAAAATTTAATTTTATAAGAAATTAATTTATATTTTTATTGAAAAATTAGTTTTATAAAAAGTGAAATTAATTTTTTATAAAAGTTTTGAAATATAACTATAAAAATAAAATGTTCTTGGAAGAAAATTCAACTTAAAAAATCTTCTGTCAAGTTTTCAACTTTTTAAAATTTTACATTATTTGGCATCCCTTTTTACTTTTTAATTAATTTAAAATATTTTAAATTAACAAATTTATATACTTTATGATGAAAATAAATTAAAAATGTATAGTTGTATATAAAATAGATATTTAAAATGTATTTTATCGAATTATTTTTATTTATTTAATAAATTTTAATAATTCATTATCATAAATAAATTATATAATCATGAGTGAACATAATAATCCTTGCTAAAAGTTTTATGAAAAGAGTTGGAAATAAGGGAAATGTTAATCGCAATAGACCTACATAAAAATATAGACCTTGTATTTTTTAATCTTGGCTCATACAAACACTAATTGACACATTATTTGAGTAGTTGGAATAATTAATTTTACAATGGGCCCAGTATTCTCGAAATTTCTCACTTTGACACTTCATTCACATATAATCCCTTTTTCAAGAAGCATTAAACTAGGTACCTTTTTTTATCAAAATTTAATGTATTTGTCTTCGTTCGTTGACCACCTTTGTTTATTTGATGTTTGTCAAATGGTTAGTCTTATATGTTTTTGAATCTATCCATAATATCACCAAGGAATTCAAATGTTGAGATGTCCCAGAAGAGGAAGCCTCGTTAATTTATTTTTCTCTTTGGTTTTCATTCTTATTTGATATCATCGAGAAATCCTTCGATCCAATTTTTGCAAGCACAACGATAATGGCTGAGGATATTGATAGGCGGGCTATCAAATATTTCAAGAAGATGAGTTCAAGCAGGCACTCTTTATTTACACACTGGAAATCGGCGTTGACCCTTCCAATGTCAGCTTTTACGTCGACGGAGCCGTGGC
Organism: Pseudotsuga menziesii; assembly: GCA_001517045.1. NCBI lineage: Eukaryota > Viridiplantae > Streptophyta > Pinopsida > Pinales > Pinaceae > Pseudotsuga > Pseudotsuga menziesii. Next base: position 931 of record LPNX011077433.1, on the reverse strand, counting down.
GAAGATTGAACTCGAGAATTTCCGACGTAAACTCGAAACCATGATCTTCTAATTCATGCCTAGAATAATGCTAGTGCCTTTTAATTTTTTATTTTTTCAGTGTACCTAGGGTTTTAAACCAGATCCTAAAGTCGCGAGGAAACTATTCAGTTATCTGACAAATGATTTATGTGTGTTTCTATAATTTCTTTTAAGCTGGCATGTTTTTCGTGTTTTTAAAATGGGGGATCAAATTCTAACATGAAAAAATAGAATATTTGTCCGTGTTTCAAGAAATTATACATTATGCTTGTTTTGCAGTTTACTTGGTTTGGTTACGAGGTCAAATAAAATTGGTAGAAATATTAATGCATATAAAGGGGAAGACAGTTGGAAAATTGACATGCAACGTTAATCATTTGGTGAGAACACCTAGCATATTGTGGGTGAAGGAGGGAGCATATCCCTACTACAAAGAAGCTATTAATGCAAGGCACATAGAAGGATCCTCGACCAGAGGGGGAATCAACAAGAGTAAGGGAGCGGATGGGGAACCAATAAGATTAAGAGAATTATTTGGCCTATGGTCACTATGCAAACTGAAATGTAAATAAAAAACGGGTGATGTGGATCATAATTGTTTGTAATAATATGGAATGAAATTCGTAAATGAGGTGGAAATGGTCTAATCATCCAAGGAGGGAACATACGAGGTTGAATGGTCCCTACAGGAGATAAAAATCCTTGGGATAAAAGTATCCAAGAAAGGGTGCACTACGGGAAGAGTAACTCCCAAGCAATCTCATGAAGAGGCCTCAAGTTAAAAAAGCCAAGTAGGGCGCATTTTTGAAGTGTAACCCACAAATGAATGTATGACAGCATATGACATAATCTACAACAAGCTATGGCAATCTATGAAAACTCCTCATCCTAAATTTAGCCAAGGAGGACG
>LPNX011077430.1:709560-754573 GCA_001517045.1 Pseudotsuga menziesii | reverse complement strand
GGTGCGGTCGGGCCGCGGCTAAGGGCTGAAAAGGCGCGGTCGGGACGCGACTGTGGAGAGAAAAATAGCGATGTACGGAGGCCGAAAACGACAGCCGAAAGTACAAAACAGAAAATGACAAATAAAAATTAAAAAGCCAGTGGAGTCGCCAAAACTATTGCTAGGGTTTTACACCTAGCTTGTACGAATGAGTACCTACTAAGGACAATGGATTCCTTAGTAGCAGTTCAATGATGTATGGATTAAAAGCTATAACAGAAGTAAAAACTAAATTTAAACATTTTCATAAAGAAAAACAATGGAAAGTAAATAATGACTTTTATTAATCTGACCTTCAATGGAAGGTTGGTGAAGCCCTTTGCGGTGATCCGAGTCGGTGGCTCCGAGCTTTAAGCTGCTTCTTCTCTTTCTCCAAAATCTAACAAATCTAATAATGATTCATGAAGCAACACAATGAAAAGTAAATAATGAATTTGTATTAATCTGACCTTCCATGTGAAGGTGGGTGAAGCCCTTTGCGGTGATCCGAGTCGGTGGCTCCAAGCTTCAAGCTGCTTCTTCTCTTTCTTTAATGGTGGAAATGGGCCAAAAGGGGCTCTCAATGGTGAAAGTAGCTCAATGGTGAGCTAGGGTTTCACGAGCAATTTTGGCAGAGGCAGGATACTGTGATTGTGGATGTGGAATAAAAGGTTTCCACCCCTTATTTATAATTGAAAACCATGCGGTTTTAGGGNAGCTCAATGGTGAGCTAGGGTTTCACGAGCAATTTTGGCAGAGGAAGGATACTTGTGATTGTGGATTTTGAATAAGGGGTCTCCATCACTTATTTATAGTTGCAAACCATGCGGTTTTAGGGTTAGGGTTTCTGCTGTTTAGGGTTTCAGCTGTTTAGGGTTTTTTCTTCATTTTCCTCATTATTTTATATTTTTTATTCCTTTTTGGAGATTTTTGCTTTTTGGAGGAATTTTGGATATTTTTAGAGGAAAAGAGGGTTTTATGGCCTTTTGGAGGCATTTTAAGCCTTTTGGAGGCTTTTTGCATGGTTTTATGGGTTTTTGATGGAGATATGGTAGGAAAAAAGGACAAATGAGCCATGTAATGGGGTGGATGAGGTAGTGAACCACTTTTGGGTGTTAACAAATCCATTTCAGGGAGTTGGCTCAAATCAAGCAGAGTGGTAGCGCAGAATCTTTCATTTCAGAATTTCAGAGGCTAGCCGTTATGGTAACAAATGTTTCAGAGAGAATATTGACTATGTTATTCACTGAGGCCCTCATAGAGCCACTACGGGGATGGGTGAAAGCATACAAACCCCCCACTCTGCAGGATACTATTAGCCGGGCAAGGGATCTTCAGGATTCAGTCCCTAAAAACAAATTCCCTCTGAAAACCAATTTTCCTGTTAGGGACAAGGACAGGAAACCTTTCCAGCAGGATGTGCCCAAGAAAACCTAGTTAGATGAGGACACCAGGAAATATTTGAGAAGGAAGAAGCTGTGCTTCACCTGCCAGGAACCATGGGTACCAGGACACAGGTGCGCAGGGAAGGCGAAGGCACACTACATTGAGGTGTATTCAGACAGTGATGAGGACGACGATGAGCAGGAGGCCACGGAAGAGGAATCACACCAGGGTGATACACCAGAGGGAGTCATTGCTACATTGTCTGGAGTACCGATATTCCATACTCTCAGGGTCAGGGGAGTAATGCAGGGTCACAGAGTAGAAGTACTGATTGATGGGGGAGCCACCCACAATTTCATTGACTCCACTTGCGTATCCAAGAGAGGTATTCAGACCAAGAAGTTTGAGGGATTCACTGTAGTAGTAGCCGGGAACTCCAGCATGGAGTGCAACTACTGGATCCCAAAACTAAATGTTGCCTTAGGTAACTACCAGATGACAGACTCTTTCTATGTAGTGTATGTAGCGAATACTCATGTGGTATTGGGTGTTCAGTGGCTTTACTCTATAGGGAAATACACTACAGACTATAGGGCAATGGAAATGGAGTTCCAGGGGCCAAACGGCAAACGGGTAGTTTTGAGGGGCATGAACACTTATCCCCCAAAACCGGTCTCGTCACAGAGAATGGAGGCAGTGCTCCGACAAGATGATATAGAATGGGCTGCAGAATGTTTTGTCACCTTCAGGAAACCCCCAGAGACCAGCTCACAACACCCCAGTGACATTCAAGCCTTGCTACAGAAACATGAAAAGGTTTTTCAGGACCTTCCATTAGGCAGACCACCAGACTGGGGTTTTGAACACATCATCGAGCTAGAGGAGGGAACACAAGCAGTCATCACCACTCCTTACAGGCATCCCAAGAGGTACAAGGATGAGATTGAGAAAACCATCAAAGAATTACTAGAGCTTGGTTATATACGACCCAGTTCTAGCCCCTTTGCATATTCAGTAGTTCTGGTTAAGAAGAAGGATGGTACTCTGCGTATGTGCATCGATTATCGAGCACTTAACAAAAAGACCATCAAGAATAGGTATCCCATTCCCAGAATTGACGAACTCATGGATGAAATTCGGGGAGCTCAATACTTCTCCAAGATTGATCTTCGCTCGGGGTACCAACAGATCAGGGTAAGGGACCAGGACATCTCTAAAACAGCTTTCCACTGTCATTATGGTCACTATGAGTTTCTAGTCATGCCCTTCGGACTAACCAATGCTCCGGCCACTTTTCAGTCATGCATGAACCATACCTTCCAAGCACAGCTATGTAAATTTTTACTGGTATTCTTTGATGACATCCTGATTTACAGCAAAACCTGGGAAGAACATCTGAAACACCTAGATGAAACATTGAGTATTTTAGAAGAGCATTCACTATATGCAAAAATGTCCAAGTGTGAGTTTGGCATGAAAGAAATTTTGTACTTAGGACATGTAATCAATGTAGAAGAAGTACAGGTTGACATCGAGAAAATCAGGGCAATCAGAGATTGGCCTACGCCAAAAACAGTTACAGAGTTGAGAGGGTTCCTAGGTCTGTGTACTTATTACCGGTGGTACGTTAGGGGATTCTCCCAATTTGCAGCACCCCTCACAGATCTCACCAAGAAAGGAGCGTTCACTTGGACAGACTTAGCACAGAAAACTTTCGAGGAGATGAAGGTTATTATGAGTTCTTGTCCAGTTATGGCATTACCATATTTCTCACAACCTTTTGTGGTAGAATGTGATGCCTCAGGAGAAGGGTTAGGAGCAGTGTTGATGCAGAATCATCACCCTATTGCATTTGAGAGCCGTAAACTGAAGAACTACGAGCGCCATTACTCCATATATGACAAGGAGATGTTGGCCATCTTGCATGCTCTCACAAAATTCAGACAGTACCTGGAGGGCAGCAAGTTCAAAATCAAAACCGATCATAACAGCCTCAAGTATTTCTTGGAACAGAAGGAACTGAATGAGCGACAGCAGAAATGGGTCAGCAAGGTACAAGCCTATGATTTTGAGATCGAGTATGTGAAAGGTAAGAATTATGTAGTAGCTAATGCATTATCCAGGCATCCATCCCCATTATCTCTCAGTAGTATATCCACATATTGGAGGGCACTTCTCTTAGTGGAATACTCCAAAAATAAATTCGCTTGTGAATTATTGGACGAGAAAATTCAGGATGAAAGGTACAGGATTATGGATGACATCATCTATTACAAGGACAGAATATACCTCATTCCAGAATCCACATTGAGGAAGAATATCATTCAGGTAGCCCACAATTCTCCTTTATCAGGGCATCAAGGTTTCTTAAAGACCTACAGGCAGATCAGAGAGAGGTTCTCTTGGAAGGGCCTCAAGGGGAAGATTATGCAGCATGTCTAGGAATGTAGCATCTGTCAATAGAACAAGATTGAGAACACCCACCCCACAGGGTTACTCCAGCCACTACCGATTCCAGAATAGAAGTGGGAGAGCATCTCCATGGACTTCATTACAGGCTTTCCCAAGGTCCAAGGGCGTGATTGTTTATATGTAGTAGTTGACAGATTGACCAAGTTTGCACATTTCTTCTCTATACCATCAGACTACTCGGCATCTCAAGTAGCGGACTTATTTTTCAGGGAGGTTTTCAGGTTACACGGGTTGCCTAAGACCATTGTCAGTGATCGGGATAGCAGGTTCACAGGTGCCTTCTGGCAGGAACTGTTTAGGTTGGTGGGGACCGAACTGGCTACTAGTACGAGTTATCACCCCCAGAGTGACGGGAAAATAGAAATAGTCAACAAATGGATCGAAGGGTATCTAAGGAATTATGTAGCAGGACAGCAGCGGACCTGGATCAAATGGCTACACCTAGGGGAGTATTGCTACAACACTACTTATCACATGTCTATTAGGATGACTCCTTTTAAGGCATTATATGGATACGAGGCCTTGGACTATGCAGATTTGGCATTCTGAGACAGTAGGGCTCCTAAGGCTAAGGATTGGATACAGGACAGTCAGGACATACTAAAAATACTAAAGGATAATTTACAAACAGCCCAGAATCAACAGAAGATGTATGCCGACAAACACAAGATTGAACGGAGCTTCGAGGTAGGGGATTTAGTATACTTAAGGCTCTATCCCTACAGATAGTCCTCGCTTAAGAAGAAAGGAGCAGAGAATTTGAAACCCCGCTTCTATGGACCCTACAAAATAATCTGGAAAATGGGAGAGGTGGCATATGAGCTAGAACTTCCTCAGGAAAGCAAAATTCACAACGTGTTCCATGTATCTAGACGGAAGAAGACCCTTGGGAAACACATTGATCCATCCACCGAATTGCCTCCTTTATATGATGAAGGACTGCTGATACTGATTCCCGAACAGATCATTCAGACTAGAGAGAGGAAGCTCAAGAACAGGGTAATCAAGGAATACTTAGTTCAATGGAAGGAACTACCGCCAGAAGATGCCACCTGGGAAGGTGAACAGGTATTGCAGCATCCCAATTTGAAGTTGCTTGAGGACAAGCAATCTTGAGAGGGGAGGACTGTAATGTCCTCTTCCAATTAGGCCTTAAGGCCCCAAAACCGCTAACCTATGTGATTCCTGTGGGTTCGAGCGGTTACTGACAGCTAGGGAATCAGCTAAGAACTGATGCCATCCATAGAAGATCTAGGGCATCATCATTTGGTCGAGAAGGGCCACCGGGGCCAAAGGACACCTTCGTGCATGCCATCCTAGCATTATTTAATAATGCATGCACTCTTTAAGTCTCCATCCACATGCATGCAAGTCAACGGCAAATTAGAAGATAAAGTGACCTAATTAGGTCAAAGATTAGGTTTTGCGCAGTTGAACTTTATAAATAGAGGATAAAGCAAAAGGAGACTTCACTTTGGATTATGATTATTTTGGGAGCTCTTGGATAGCAGCACAGCAGTTGGGGTTGGAGACGGAGTCTTCAGCTAACAGGATTTCGGCAGTGAAACATATGTCCTAGTCTTATTCCGGGTAAGCCATACAGGTTCACCACTTGTTCTCTATTCATTCATCAGTTATCTAGTACGTGGTATAGATCATTGCAGGGACACGTGTGCAGTCGTAAGAGGGGGTTTTCAGCCAGAAAACCCTAATCAGCTGTTGGGCCTTCAAATCTCAGTTTCCTTCCGAAACTCAGGCACCATTCTCATCATCAGCTTCATACTCTGGTACCTAGTGATCATCAAATCCATCAGGGCTCATCCGAAGCAGTTATTAGCAGTTTCGGGGTTCCAGGGCGTGAGTAGCTACCTCTCTGAAGCAATTCGCTACCTTTCCTAGAGGTCTCAGAACCTCTGCATGCATCAGGAATTCTCTCCGGCACTGAAAACCTATCGACCCGGCAAATTCGCACTTCCATCGGACACCTCCTTCCTTGAGGGCGTCACCCTTTTCTGACTGGGGTGTCTTGTTGCTGGGGTTAACCTAGAGTAGAGGAGATCCACCTATTTTCGATCCAGTATCCGGTGCTTGCATACTTTCTCCGGAGCAGTTCAGCCTACTTATCAGTGGTAAGTGTTCATTCTATCTCGCAAACCCTAACCCTAATTTTTCCTATAAAATAGGGATTTTTGCTTGGCAGTTTGCATGCCCCGTTGTATCAGCATATTTGTATAGAAATAGAAAATATCAGGATTTGGGATATTACACACACATATTCAGTGTATATATCATTTCAGTTTCATGAATAAGACTCCATCTCAATAAGACATAAATTATGATTTTAGCAGATTTCAGAAGGCACGGGTCAAAATGTTCTTAAAGCCTCAAAAGGAGAGCTTTATCCCCAGTCAGAGCCAGATGTTATCTCTAGAGTTGTTTTTTGTATTTATCTTAGGATTTTATTTTCATTTTTCTTAATGTTTCCATTGGGTCATAATCCTAGTTTTACCATGTTCTTTACTATGGAAACTTATGATATTTTTACCCTAGTTTTCCTTCATGATTTTTATTATGTTTTTCTTTTAAATCAGAATAAGGCTCATATCATTGATATTTCAAAGGATTTTAATTTGTCTTGGAGCAAGTGATATTGTGAAACCAAATGTATATATGACTTTGATTATAAACTGGCAACATATAGAAAAAATGAAAAATATAGTTTTGCTGCCAGTATGATTTTTTGCGATGATGGAATGAAAGCACCTGGTAGGGATGCTAGATAGGTGTCAAAGTTTTAAAATGACTTCATCAAGTGTTACATTAAACCTCATGTTACATCATAATGACAGCATATGTTATAGTGCAGTTCCTTCATTCATAGGTTTTGTGAGTTATTTCCTATTGTCAATGTCAAGTTGTGTTTTGGGATAAGGGTTCTATTGCACAGGTGCCAAGACTATTCCAGGTTCGTGAAGGATGACCAAGAACAAGAAACCGGGTGTATTTTTCTACATACTAGAACCCGATAACTTGCAGTGGGTTCACGAATTCCCTAGGTCTACGAAGATGATGCGTGATGTTGGATGGTTTCCCCTCTGCGAAAGATTGCAGGGTCATAATGAACAGGTAACTAGGGCATTTATTAAAAATTATAACGATGAAGTTGTTTGGTTTGAGGATTTGCATATAATGGTGAATGAAGAGGTTATAGCAGAGGCTATTGGTGTACCCTCTGATGGATAAAAATGGTTTAAACAGCAATCATTTGAAGCCGATTATAGAAAATTTCTTTTGCTAGGGTTTGAAAAGCTGGATTGGAAAAATGGCATACATATTAGTAAGCTTAAGCCCATGTGGAAAACACCATTGGAAATGATACAGAATTATATAACTTGTGAAGGTCGTTATGACAGGTTTTTAAGGTGTCATCTGCATTTTTTTATGCATCTCAGTGGAGACCAAAAGTTGAATTTGCCTTATTATTTGTTGAAGAGTCTATAGAAAATGATTGCAAGGATTCACAGTCATCAGGAACATAGAGTTCTTTCTCTTTTTCATCAGGGGTTAATTAAGTTGTTAATAGTCTTTCATTTGAAGAAAAAAGGGAAAACTTGGGAAAAGATTCTTTTTGTATCAAGATTCGATGCATAGAAGTAGAAGGAAGAAGTGAAAGAAAAAAATGTGAAGCAACAGGTAATCAAATAGAGTAAGATCTCGAACCAGCAAATGAAGGTTGCAACAAATTAGCAGAGAAATGGTCTGAGGTAAATGATGAGTTATCAGAAGCATGTGCTACCAATAATGATGACAAAGGGGTAGGTTCAAAAGAAATTTCAAAGGTTAAGTCAGTTGAAAATCTGAAATCCAAAGGCGTGGATTTGAGTTCAAAGCCCTGAACTCGATTGAGAAGAAAACTCGAAGTTGAAATAAGCCCAAATCCTATACTTAATCCTTTAGAATATATTGAACTGGTGTTCATAGAAGAGTCTGTGAGCAAAGAAAAAGTTCAGTTAATAAATTAAGAACATATTTCAGAAGGTGAAAATTTTATAGAACTGCAAGGAATGGCTGAACATATCCCAGAATCATTTTGCACAAACAAGCAAAATTATGTTGGGAATGATGTTGATTCAGGTGTAAAGTATTTACAGTAAGAAGAAACCATTGTGGATACAAATGAGGCATATATTATTCCAGAATTGGTACAGACAAAGAAGTTTATGATGTCTTACAAGGAACAAAATAAATATCTACAGGATTTAAATGAAAACCTGATGATTGTAAATAAAAGATTGCAAGAGGATTTAGAGGAAAAAGAAGTCGATTATCAGAAGCTTGTCATTATTTATAAAGACATGTTGAAGAAGAAAAGAGCATTGCAGAAGCATTATAAGCAGGTATTGGACCAGAACAAAGAGTTACAGAATAAGGAGTTGAACAAGAATGTTGAGTATTCCAGGTTACAAAAGAGATCTCAAGTTCTTTATGATATGACTATTTTAGCTGAGGTGTCTAAGAGTCTTTGATGAAAGATCTAGGTTATTGTTAGGTCATTAGATTTGATAGATATTAGATAAGGTTGTTATTTCTATTCCACTTGTCAGTTTAAAATTTAATTTGACTTTTAAGTTAGTTCCACCTAAAACGGCTTTGCTATTTTAAGTCATTCAAGATCCATGAGATAAGGATCTGGAAACTGTTTTGGAAAATGATTGTATATATGAGATAGTCGGGTCCGAAAAGGGGTTTGGAATCAAATATGGAGATCAAAACTGTGTTATCAAGTGCATGCATGTTTCTTTTGTATCTTTAATACAGAATAACTACTTTGAAATGATCATGATCAAATGAGCCTATTTTGCTTTAATACTTAAATTACATGTGTTCATCATTTTGTTATGTGAATGGTCTTATTAATCCATACCAGAATTCTTATGTTTCATATGTAATTATCTTTAAACCTTGTTGCAGAACCTGATTCATTTCTTTCATGAATTCATACTTGTGGTGTTTTTTGTTATTGGATTTTACATTTAATTATATGTTTTTTAGTTCAATGATTTATATGTTTCATTGTTTTCCATGTTGTTTGATTGCCTAACTTTATTTATATAAATTTGATTTTCAGTCATCTTTATTTATCATTAAGATTTCTCTAAGCTTGAACTTTAGTATTCTAGGTTCAAATTTAGTGATTACAGAAGGCATGGACTACAAAGACACATTTGCACCTGTGGCCGGGTACATTTCCATTAGGACCATACTTGCATTAGCTATAGTTATGGAATGGAAGATACACCAGATGGATGTCAAGACAACATTATTGAATGGTGTAGTCGAGGAGTAAGTGTACATGGAACACCTAATGGGATTCGAGACACGTGACATGCAGACTCATGTGTGAAAATTGAAGAAGGTCTTGTATGTATTGAAACAGGCACCAAGGACATGGTACAGAAAGATCGATAGCTTCTTGATGAGCCAAGGCTTTACCAAGAGTAAAGTGGATTCCAACCTTTACTTCAAGGTTGAAGGAGAAATACCAGTGATGCCACCTTCTATATGTCGATGATTTGTTTCTAACGGGCGAAGGTGAACTCATTAAAGATGCACGGAGGAGACTTGCTATAGAGTTCGATATGAAATACCTAAGGATGATGCACTACTTCTTAGGCATGGAGGTGTGGCAGAATGCAGATGAGATTTTCCTTAGTCAAGGAAAGTATACAATGGATATTTTGAAGAGATTCAAAATGTTGGACTGCAAGGAGATAGCCACACCTATGGCATCAAACTTGTAGCTTCTCTGTGATGCTTCATCTGATTCGGTTGATGCCACGATGTATCGTCATATAAATGGATCATTGATGTATCTAACGAATATGATACCTGACATATGCTTTGTTGTGAACACCCTGAGCTAGTTCCTGAAGGATCTAAGACATGTTCACCTGGTAGCTACAAATCATGTATTGAGGTACCTAACATGTACAGTGGATTATGTCCTCAAGTATAATGTGAATCAGAAGATTAACCTACACGATTATGTTAATTCAGATTGGGAAGGTAGCGCTACTGATAGGAAGAGAAATTCGGGTTGATGCTTCAGTTTGGGATCTAACATGATCTCTTGGTTTAGCAAGAAGCAATCATGCATGGTGTTGAGTACATCCAAGGTAGAGTATGTTGTCGTTTGCTTGGATAGTTGCGAGGCAGTGTGGCTATGGAAGATACTGTCTTATTCATTTGATCTCCAGTTAGATATGACTTGTATCTTCTACAACTATCATAGTTACGTGAAGCTATCAGAGAACCTTGTGTTCCATACCAATTCGGAGAACATAGAGATCAAATTCCACTATATCATGGATATGGTGCAAAGAGGAGCAGTGAATCTCCGGTACGTAGCGACAAACGAGCAAATAGTTGATGTGTTGACCAAGCCTATAGCCAAAGTGAATTTAGAGTACTTCATAGAAAGACTCGGTGTAATCCAAAACGATACCCCTCAAAAGAAGGAGTGATGATTTCTAGCATAGATGGAGAGACATGTTGTATGAGCATAAAATCCTGGTGAAGATCATAGGTTTCTAAGAAGTAATCATTCATGTAGGTTGTAATTAGATAAGTCATGGTCAATCTCGTAGGCTATCCTTGGATGTAATTAGCCCTTATATGTTTCTATGCTAGAAATAGCAAGAGACCTGAAGATGTAGATGCATAATATCTCACATGGGAAATGAGACATGTTGTCTGAGCGAAAAATATCCTGGTGTAGCGGGTTTCTCAGACATAATCAGTCTTGTAGGTTTTCTAAGTGTAAATACGAGTTGTGGAATGATACGCAGGTTACTTAGATGTAATCAGTCCGAAGACGAGTTATCCAAATGTAAATATAATCCCTGGCATGCTACGTGGGTTATTCGGATGTAATAAGGCATGTGGGTTGTTCAAGTGTAAAAATATCACTGGTGTGGTACGTAGGTTACTCGAAGGTTGTCTGAACAGAAAAAATCCTAGACGTGGGTTGTTCAGATGTAATAAGTCCTTGAGTTTGACCTGGAATGTAAAATCCCTAGTGTAGCAAGTTGTACAGATGTAATAAGTCCTTGAGGTTGACCTAGAACGTTAAATCCCTAGTGTAGCAGGTTGTTTAGTCGTAATCAATCCTTATATGTGTGTGTGTGTGTGTGTGTGTGTGTTCCCATGTTGGATATGATAAGGTCATGAAGCACATGAGGTGCACCTAGGAATTTCTCCTTTAATGGTAGAACGCAGGTTGACCGTGTAGAGACATAATGCATTGAGTGTGATCCTAGGTGATTCTTGCATAAAAGATGTTATAGGTTGTCTTAATGACGTGAAATATCCGAGCATACTACTATGGTGATAGAACATAGGTGGTTTCCATCCAAGTTGTGCTCTGTTTGCTCTATGTGTTTATTTTATTTTTTGCAGGACAAAAGAGATAATCTGGATACGATGAGATAAAAATAGGAGATGCAGTTTATTATCGTGGAAATGTAAAGAAGATCCTGGACAATTCCTACATGATGGCGTGGCTTGCAGATGTGATGAAGACCTAGATGAGGAATAGACCTACACCTAGCATGAAAAAGGATTGGCTCTATAGAAACTTTTGATGAAAGATAGTACCTTTCAATGATCCATAAGAAGATGATGATGGCAACAGCTATGATGATGACTCTATGACTCCGTGATGATGACTTTGTGATGAAGACTTGACCAGATGTGTTGATTATTGTGGAAGAGAGAATACCTTCCTAGTTAAGAGGGAGTGTTGATGTATTTGTAACTTCAAAAGATATTCTGATGTATATTATATTTGTATTTTGTTGTACCCCCATCGGAGATGTGTTTACCTCCTTTTGGGATGTAATTATTGTGTATAGACCTTAAGGTACAACCTTCGTTGTAAATGGGGTAAATAGTCCCCAGTGTAACAGCATGTAATGTGTATTTGGATTCTCTCTAGGAGGGGGACTGGGCCAATTTCGACAACCGTATCTGTACCTCAATGAAGGGAGGCTGGTACATTCATTGGTTCCGAAGAAACAGATGAAACTACTAGTATTATGTACGATCGTGATCCAATTTGTTTTATGTTCTTGGATTGATCGAAAAGACCTAGAATGAATCGATATGTTCAATCGCTCCATTGCGGACGAAAAATGGAAACATTGAAAAACAAGGAAGGGTAAGAGGTCGGCCCTAGTCATGTGATAGCTCAGTCACTTGATTAGTATAAATAGGGATGCTCCCTCCCTCATTTATACACACCTCACACTCACTCAAGTTTGCATGAGAGAGAGAGAAAGAGATGAGGAGAAGAGATATATAGATGTTGAAGACTTCTTATTACTGGGTTTGATCATCTTATGACACGGTCTTTGTGACTGTACTATTCTGAGGAATTTTGTGGGGTTTTCTCCTTTATGGTTTCCCCGATGAAAATCTATGTGTCTTGGGTATTTGTTCTATATTATGCATATTTTTGTACTTGTTATTCTTTCAGATAAAGATCCTAACTAAGCTAACAAGATCTAAGAAAAACTAGCAAGAAGAAGGAAGCAGGCCAGGAGGCCTAGGGACAAACAAAAAAAGGTAGGTAGGTTCTTAGGACTGTTTTTAAGGTCTTTTTAGGATTTTCTATTTTCTTGGGTTTTTAGGAATTCATAAAAAACTTCCCTGGGATTTTAAAGGATTCCTAAAATTTATCCCTATGATTTTTAGGGATAATGAAGGAAAAGTAAATCTGTAGGAGAGAGGGACAAAATTTTAGGGAGGCTAAAATTATGAAAATATATATATATATATATATATATATATATACTTTTAGGGTTTTAGTCATAAAATAGCAGACCTAATTTGAACCATAATTTTACCATGAAAATTCAAAATTACATATGAAAATCCAAGCAAATTTGATAAAAATAGAGATTTTGATAATAAAAAAAACAAGGGGGTTTAATTGATTTAAACCTAACCTTAGGCCTAGAGGAAAAGTGGCTAGCCTCCCTCTTGGAGTTTGTTTCTCCTTGTCACTAGACTAGGGATTCTCCAACAACATCTACGATTCGTTATGAGAACCTAATCTAGCGAAAATATTGGAAACCCTATACCAAACTTGAGAAAACCTCCTCTAGGGAGTGTTTTCCACCATGCAAAGAAGATAGAAGGAAGACAAAAAGTCCCTATTCAAAAAAATGCAACTCTATGGCCACCATTCAATTATTCAAGAAGCAAGAAGTCACCTACCTCCACCAAGCAAGGCTAAAACTAGACTTACTTGAGATGTGTGTTTTTCCAACAATTCCTAGAATCCACCATGCATGAGAAAAACCCTAGAAAACATCCAACTTTCATCCACATGCCAAAGAATAAGCTACTCCAAGAGGTGTGCATCACTTTCCAAAAGAGTATCTTGGGTAAAAGAGAAACATAATGTGAATTTATCCTCTGTGTTACGATTTACAAATCAAGTGATGGGAGATTATTTATAGCCTCTCATAGTCACAATTTACCCCATAGTTTACCCAAAACTACTAAAATGACTCAAACTAAGCAGAAAGCTTCACTCTGACAGGTGGAGTGAGAAGGGGGGGTCTTCATGCCCCATCTAACCCTAATATTATTGAAAATACCTTAAATCCCTCACACAATAATCATGTGTTCCTAGTGACCAAAGGTGATGTCATCAAGGAAATTGGACCAAGGAAGGAAGGCGCTCTGCTAGAAAGGGACTAGGAAGGGGGTATAAGGTGACCTGAAAGGGAGGCAATAGCCTTGGAGCTAGAATATTGTCACCGATGTAGAAAAAACAGCAGGTCATGTGACCCAGTAACCTGCCCCTAGGAGCCCCACACACCAACCTAGTATTAAAAACCCAAACAAAGGGCAGTCAGCAATGTCATTAATCCATAATACTCCTAAATGAGTAATCAAAGGGTCTGGAGATAAACACCCCTCAAAAGAATCTAATAATACCCCATTATGGCCCCTCTCCTTTGGAAAACATATGAAGGTGCGTTGGTACTGGTACCATGTAATACTGGATCCAACTACAGTACAAGTGCTCTTCTCGAGAGTGCTTGAGAACCTGTGAATCTTCTAGGAAACTGTAGATCTACACACATATCAAATATTCGAGGGAATCAACAACATCATGAGGCAAACACTTACATCCTTCCTTGCTCAGTATAATGAAATGCAAATAACTAAATCATGAAAGAATGACAAATGCAATGCAAGGGTAACAGTATATTCCTACCTCAAATGAAACTAATTCTATCTATTCTAAAAATGATAATCAAAATGGGTTAAGTGAAATCACACCACCAATGTATCCATCTAAGTAAACAATTTATATATGATCCTTTTCCTTTGTCTTTAGAAACAATCATTGTTAATATCTCATCGATGATAAACTGAGTACATACCAAGATCTGCATCATGATGGGAAAAGAGAGTTGAATAACTGTAGAAACCTAAAAGCCTATATATTGCTTCCATAGAGAATGATTATTTTGCATGCCTCATTTATCCATGCCTCTATTGGGCTTATGTATGGGATATCGATGTCATACATTTTCATTGAGAAACAAATTTTCCTAAAACTAGTCCACGGATTTTGAACTTGGGATCAAGTTTTCAAAGGTGGATCTTGTCAGTCTTTATAAGCAAGCTGCAATCTATCCTTGCACCTAATTTCATGTTTATTTCGACACACAAGCACATGTTTCATCTTTGTAATAATCATGTTAGTATCCCTAATAATCCTTGAAATTTTGAAATTGCCAACCACTTAATTTATGCATTCATGTTTCAAGTGAAAAGATAAACAATAGAAAGCCTGACCATCTGAAATGAATAGCATACATGTCCACATACATGTATTGGTTTTGTTGAAATACATCATTGGAAACTTACTGATACTGGACAGAAATGGTTGATCACTTATTGAAGAATGTTGTTGATTAGGCAACACATTGGACTGATCGAATTCTGTACAACTTGTCGGAAGGTAGCGCTAGAAATACTAGTCTGGAGACATCATCGATTGCATATGGTAATAAACAACATGGACCACATCTTACACTACCCCATAAATAAGCGAAGAAGCAAAAGGGTAGATCCATTCTTCATTGTTGACATAGAATACTTCTTCTCCCATGTTAAGGAAACTTAACTACGACACATATTTTGTTTTGTATTATTATTATTATTCCTTGTTGATGTATTTGTAACTTCGAAATGTATTCACTTGTATATCTTATATTGTACCCCAATGTTCCTCTCAGGAGAATCATTTTTATTTCGTTGTACCCCGATGTTCCTATCGAGAGAATCATTAATATAATAAAGTCATGTAAAGTCATAGAGGTTAACCCTTCTTTTGTCGATCGGGCGGGAAAGTCCTCACAGTTGAGGGGCACTAGGGTTACTAGACTCTCCTAGTGAAGTCAGACCTGGTAAGTAATTGTAAATTCGGAAACTAGTATAAATAGAGAGTGAGCCTCTCTATTTGTAACACACACTCACTCAACTGTAGCGCAAGAGTAAGAGAAGAGGAGCTTGCACAAGTGAGAGAGAAAACAGTTGTCGGAGATCATCTTTGTGTTTTTGGGTTTTACTTTTGCCATTGGTGCTCATTCTATCTCTAAGGAAGTTTCAGGGTTTTCTCCTTTATGGTTTCCCAGAGGAAAACTCTTTGTCTCTTGTCTCTTGTGATTATTGTTGTGCATGTTATTCTCTCAGATAATATCCTAAGATCATATTGACTAAATGATAAAAATCTAACATGGTATCAGAGCTAACCTAAGAAAAATACATTGTGCAGCTGCAGAAGTTAGGGATTCTTACTTTTTGGGTCTCTCTCCACATATCATCAGCAAAAGGAAGCTAGGATAACTCTCCATTGAAGGGCGCATCTTTCTGTCGAAGTAAGAATTTGATTTCGGGCATTTTCAGTTTTTGGCCTATCACTACTGTGGGAAATTAGGGGTTTTCACAGAAGAGGAATTTTTTATTGAGCCCAGCATAGTATTTCTATCCTCCTCAAAATCAAAATTTAGAGACCAAGATCAAAATTTTTGGTTGGGTAAAACTCCGAGAAAGTCAAACCCTAATTTGACCTCGAGCCTGAAAAACCCTAAAATACTAAAACTAGTAGTTTTGGTACATTCACTATATCTCGATATTGGAGAAGGATCAGGAGCCAAAACAATTACAGGATGAAAATAAATTCCTGATGTACCTTGTGTAAAAGTTTCAACCTCAAGTTCACTATATTTTGGGAGATATGATTCCTCCAAATCAGGGTTCTAGCCTATCTCGGGATTCATCCCTAAACAGGACACCTTGGGAGAATTGTTAAATATCGGTCTAAGAAAGTCCAAATGAAATTTTTCAAGATGTTCCATATAGGGCATGGAATTTAATTTCTATGGTAAAAGTTTCAAACCCCGAAGGTGAAACAGTGACACGTGGAAATCAGTACAAGTTCGCTATGATGAACAGTCATGAAATAACTCACCATGGGAAAACTCTCATAAGTCCCAATTCCTGAAACCAATTCTGCTCAAACCTATGGTGTTGGAAATACCACATATGAGGATACCTCAGTACAAAATTATAGACACAAAGGAGCAGTACTTGCGTAGATACCGCAGAAACAATATCAATTCTGTAAAAGAAGTTGGAAAACTAGGGATTCTTGTTCTGAGAGCTTCCCTCCGCTGTTTTCAGAAAAGGAGTACATTAGACAGCAAGATTTGAGAAGGCGCATATTTCTATCCAATCAGATGTGAAATATTCCATGTTTTTAAAAATAGGGTTTCTCTGACAAACCCTAGATCAGCCAGATCCAGAACCAAGACGGACACCTCAAATCGGTAAGATCTAATATTTTTCTATTTACATTTGAGGTTCTCATTATGAATAATCATGCCATCTTGATGACAAGCTTGGTGAAGCTGACAACTTCCAAGAATGGAAGTATAGGATCTCACTATTTCTTGAAGAAAATTAATTCCGGGAAACCTACATAATTGGAGAGGTTCCAGTTCCAGAGGGAGATGAGGCTAAATCTTTACACAAGAAGAAATTGGTCAAGGCCAAGAGGATCACCTTATACCACAAGAGTCTTCCCTAAAGAAACCTAAAGAGATGTTTGATTCCTTGACCAGGCTATTTTGAAGGGAAGAATATAAATCGGAAGAAGTATAGGAACTTCATTGACTTAGATCAGTATTTCATTAAGGAAGTTATAAGAGCCAGAGAGAGATGAGGCTAAGGCTAGAGCCAAGAGAATCATTGCAGGTTCTATTAAATATCATCTCATTCCTCATGTGTCATCCTTGAGGACACCAAAAGGAAGTGTTCGATTTTATGATGAAGAAATCGAAGAAGAATAAGATATTGTTATAACCACCATGAATGGCCTCCCAGGATCATGGAATTCATTCATTCAAGAAATGTGTTCCAAAAGGAAGTGATTACCTTCAACAGACTCTGGGAAGAGTGTACACAAGAAGAATCTTGACTCATGATAAGAGAAAATAAGATGGGAGCAACTGAATATCTAGCTCTCACGATTCAAAGAAGATCCCTCAAGCGATGAGGAATATGAAGGACTCAATTCTTGAAGAACCTCTTATCCATCTTAGCATTTGGATAAGAAATGATGATCTCATGAATGAAGAAGATGATGAAGTGAAAGGCTCAAGAATAAGTCTACCCATGAAACAAATAAAGATAAGTATTCAATTGTCATTTCATGATATTATTTTGTTATGCATTTGTTTATATTCAATTGATGTGTTATGCATGATAGAATGTTTGCATTAATGACAGTATACTACTAATATGCATGTGATAGGTAAGTAGCCCATGGTTTTATACAACTCTCTATTGCTACTTATCTAGAATGAAACCTCTTTGCTGACATATTTGATTAGTGCACAATCTCAATGATTCCATGGTAGAGATGGAAGGCATCTAGAAAGTTTCCATGAGATATAGATGAATGTTGTATTGGCTAAAATAGTTGCATGATTATATATTTATGCATAAGAATTTTCCATTATGAATATGCCTTATGAAATGTTTCTAACCATACAACTAATGCATTTGACTTGTAGGAAATATCGCAAACAATCGCCTACAAGAAAAGAAGGATGAGACTTGTTCCGAAGAACAAGTGACGACAGTTCGAGAAATAATACAAGATGAAGAATAATATGATGATACTTTCAAAGAAAGAAAGAGGTCTCAGACACAGTGCAGTTATGTGACACTGTCGAGTGACATCATTGATGTAGAACCTTCTAGCTATGAAGAAATATCCAAGAAGAATGATGTCTAGGATGCGGTATTGAGACCTAAAGGGAAGTCCATAGTATCTTCCATATGGATCTACAAGATCCATCATGTAATAGATGACAACATTGTGGGATACAAGGCAAGATTCGTAGGATGAGACTTCTCATAGAAAGAAGGCATATACTACAAAGAGACATTTGCATCCAGTGGGAGTTGAAGCACATGACAAGCAGACTCATGTGTGCAAGTTAAAGAAGGCCTTTTACGAGCTCAAAAGGAACCCATGGGATAACACATAAATGAGACGCTTGGAGATCACCTAGAGTAATGAAGATGTTAACCTTTGCTACAAGGTTGAAGATGAAATCCTATAGAGGATGACAAGCTCACAGATGGGTGTGAGAAGAACTTTTGAAAAGGTTCAAGATAGAGGATCTTGGTATCCAGTGACCCTAGATGGATACATAGAATATTAGTAGCAGAGGAAGTTACTTATCACTCTGGTACAGAATGTTTCAATGCATAGAGTATGAAATGCAAAGGGAGAATGATGCTTTGCTTCAGAAGGAGTGACTACATAAGATCCTGAGGTTTGCCATGGTACGACAGGATCGACATATTACTGATTACTCTAGGATTTACTAAGAGTAAAGAGGATTCCAACCTTTACTTCCAGGTTGAAGGTGGAATACCAGTGATGCTCCTATTATATGTCAATGACTTGTTCCTAAAAGAAAAGAGGAACTCATTGAAGTTTCAAGGAGACTTGTTGTCGAGTTCAAGATGAAGGAATTGGATATGATGCACTACTTTCTAGGCATGGAGGTGTGGCAGAATGCAGATGGAGTCTCCCTGGGACAAGGGAAGTATGTAGTGGATATACTAAAGAGGTTCAGGATGATGGACTGCAAGGCCATGACCACACCTATGGCATCGAACATGAAGCTATTGAGTGATGCTTCATCAGAGTCAGTTGATGCCACGATGTATCGTTAGATGATTGGGTACTTGATGTACCTGATGAATACAAGACCAAATATTTTATTTATTGTGAACACATTGAGACAGTTCCTAACGGATCTGAGACATGTTCCCCTGATGGTTGTAAATCATCCAGTGAGGTACCCAAAGGGTACAGTTGATTATGGGCTCAAGTATGAGGTGAATCATAACATTAACCTGGAGGGTTATGTGGATTCTTATTGGGAAGGTGGTGCCATTTAGAGGAAGATCACTTGAGGGTGCTGCTTCAGTATGGGATCAGGTGTGATCTCTTGGTTTAGAAGGAAGTAGTCATGTGTGGCACTGAGTACATCCAAAGAATAAAAGGAGCAGTGAAGCTCCAGTTTCTGATCCATATTGAGATCTCTCGAAAGAGGGAGTGATGATTTCTAACATAGTCGATGAGGCAGGTTGTCTGAGCATAAAATCTTGGTGAAGCTCATAGGTTGCTCAGATGTAAACAGTCTTGTAGGTTGTCCTCGGATGTAATCGGTCTTGGCAAAACTCATAGGTTATCCTTGGACATAATCAGCCATGATGTAATTCTATGCTAGAAATGGCCAGAGTGAAGAATGAGTACTTCAGGGAGAAGCTTGGTGTTCTCCAGATGGGGTTCCCTCCAAGGGGAAGTGATGAGTCCCTGTGTCTTTCTAACATGGTGGTAGGATTGGTTCCTCCCATGGTCATATGTAAGTGATGTTCCTTTCTGACATGGTGGTAGGATTGGTTCCTCCCATGGTCAGATGTAAGTGTTGTTCATTTCTGACATGGTGGTAGGATTGGTTCCTCCCATGATTAGATGTAAGTGTTGTTCCTTTCTGACATGGTGGCAGGATTGGTTCCTCCCATGGTCAGATGTAAGTGTTGTTCCTTTTTGACATGGTGGCAGGATTGGTTCCTCCCATGGTCATATGTAAGTGTTGAGCCTTTCCTCGGATGGTAGTAGGTCTGTCCTACCATGCTGGCAGATGTAAGTGTAGAGCCCTTCCTCAGATGGTAGTAGGTGTGTCCTACCATGCCGGCGGATGTAAGTGCAGATCCTTTCCCTGGATGGTAGTAGGTGTGTCCTACCATGCTAGTGGATGTAAGTTTTGGAGCCTTTCCTTGGATGGTAGTAGGTGTGTCCTACCATGCCAGTGGATGTAAGTGTTGGGGCCTTTCTCTGGATGGTAGTAGGTGTGTCCTACCATGACAATGGATATAATTGTTGGAGCCTTTCCTCGGATGGTAGTAGGTGTGTCCTACCATGCCGATGGATATAAGTGTTGGAGCCTTTCCTGGATGGTAGTAGGTGTGTCCTACCATGCCGGTGCATGTAAGTGATGGAGCCTTTCTCAAATGGTAGTAGGTGTGTTTTACCATGCCGATGATATAAGCGTTGAAGAAGAATACCTACATGGAGGCTAGGCCTACAACCAGAATGAAAAAGGGTTGGCTCTGTAGAACTTCCTATGACGAGTAGAATTGAGAGATAGCACCATTTGCTCGAGATAGCGGGAGCAGTGATGATGATCCAGCTTTGATGATGATCCAATTATGAAGACTTATGTTGATGAACTATGTCAAGAGAATACCTTCGTAGTTAAGAGGGAGTGTTGATGTATTTGTAATTTTGGAATGTATTCACTTGTATATCTTATATTGTACCACAGTGTTCCTACTAGGAGAATCATTTGTATTTCATTGTACCCCGATGTTCCTATTGGGAGAATCATTAATATAATAAAGTCATGTAAAATCATAGAGGTTAACCCTCCTTTTGTCGATTGAGGGGGAAAGTCCCCACAATTGGGGGGCACTAGGGTTATTCGACTCTCCTAGTGAATTCGGCCCTGGTAAGTAATTGTCAAGTCGGAAACTAGTATAAATAGAGAGTGAGCCTCTCTATTTGTAACACACACTCACTCAACTGTACCGCAAGAGTGAGAGAAGAGGATCTTGCACAAGTGAGAGAGAGAACAGTTGTTGGAGATCATCTTTTTGTTTTGTGGTTTTACTTTTACCATTGGTGCTCATTCTATATCTGAGGAGAAGTCTTCCCTGTTGGGTTATTAGGCCTCTCCACTTATCAGTATAAATAGGAGAGGCGCCTCCCTCATTTGGGCACACTCAAAACTCAAGCAAGTTCGCTAAAAGAGAGAAGGAGCAGTCCATTTGGGAGAGAGGAAAAAGTCAAGTCTTATTCTTAGTGTCTTACACGTCTTATTCTTGGGTTCTTACAATGTACTTGGTTGAATTATATATCGAGGAATTTTTTCTAGGTTTTCTCCCCCACAAGGGTTTCCCAGGATAAATTTGTGTTCTTTCGTGTGGTTGTGCTTGTCTTTCTTCCAGTGATCCTTGTGCATACAGTTATGATGTTATGATGTTAAATATTTTCATATCTTGTACAACCATTAAAATCTCAACATGGTATCAGATCCACCTTAAAATAATTCTTTGTGCAGCTGAGATGCTGCTACAATTGCAGCTACTAGAGATTAGGGTTTCATGCTTGAAAACCCTTGAAGGAAAAATCTAATTGTCTTGGAATTTTTGCTTTAACTTGATTTTTCCCAAATATCAGGAGTTGAAACTTTAACAGGTTGAAGATGTAATCTTGATGTACCTTGTGTACGAATTTTAGCAGATTCATTGTACTTAATGAGATATGATCCCTCTAAAACAAGGTTCTAGCCTCTTTCAGAATTCAATCTTAAACAGGTGACCTAGGGAGAATTGTTATATCTCGATATAGGAATATCCAAATAAAATTTCATTAGATGTGTAGATAGGCCTTGGACTTTAGTTTATGTGGTACGAATTTCAGACCCTGAATTTGAAACAGTGACACATAGAAGTTCGTACAAGTTCGATATATTGAACTAGTTCAAAAACAGGTCACCTTAGGAAACTTAGCATAAGTTCCACTTGGTGAATATTATATTTCTATAACCTATGGGGTTGGAAAGAAAATAGATCAGGATATCTCAAGATGAATTTTCAAACATGTAGGATCAGTAATTTAGGAGATACACCATAATCAAGATCAAGCAATTTTGTAGAAGAATTTGAAGAAACTAAGGTTTCTCGCTCCAATCACTTCCATCCACATATCAGTTGAAAAAATAGTACCATCTAACTTTCCCTAGGAGGGTGCATATTTATATGGAGATAGCTTCTAATCTTGTGGATTTTCAATTTTTGACCTAATACTACTATCAGAAAAACTAGGGAATCAAATATTTTGTAGTTTTGCGAAAAAGAGTATACTGCTCAGCTCGCCTTGAAGAGGCACATATTTCTATCCAATTAGATTTGAAAGTCTCCAAAGTTTAAAAATTAGGGTTTCTCTTTCAAACCCTAGGTCCACCAGAAGCAATATTTCATAAAATCATTGAAGCAATCATCTAGTTGAAGCAATCTCTTGGTAAGTTCTATTATGTATATTTCCATTTAAGGTTCTCATTTTTATGATGAAAAACAATACCAAGATTTAGGGCAAGCTTGAAGAAGCTGAGAACTTCAGAGCATGGAAGTATATAGTGCTCTCCTACTTGAAGAAGCATGACTTGGAGAACTATGGCAAAGAAGAAGTTGAATATTCCGAGGGAGATGAGGCAAAGCTAAGCATAAGAGGGACTTGGTCAAAGCCAAGAGGATTATTTTCATCTCCATTGGATCTCACATGTATCATCCCTGAAGAAGCCCAACGATATGTTCGATATATTGACAAGCTTGCATGAAGGAAAGAATATCAACATGAAGATGACCTTGAAGACTCAACACAATGATGTGAAAATGCAGATATCAGAAAGCATCCAATATTACTTCACAAGGGTATCCCACATTAAGGAACAACCAGAGGTGATTAAAGATAATGTCAAAGAAGCAGAAATGGAGATGTAAACCTTGAATGGTCTCCCAATATCATGAAAATCACCCATTCAAGGAATTTGTTCTAGAAGGAAGCTCACCTATGGAGGAATGCACACAAGAAGAAGCTCAATTGATAGAAAAAGAACAAGATATGGATGAATATGGCAATCAATCCCGAATAGCCCATGCCAAGAAGAGAAAGAACAAGAAGGAATAACATTCTCACAAAAATATTTCAGAAGGACCTCTCATAGCTCAGATGTTTCACTTATGATGAAAAAAGGACACTTTTCGAAAAGAATGTCCCAAGAAGGAAGAATGGAAGGATGATATAATCGAGGAGTACCAATCATGAAGAATGATGTCTAGTGTGTGGTCCCAAGACCTGAAGGGAAGTCTGTAATGTATTCCAAACGAATCTACTAGTTCAAGCATGTCGTAGATGGAAGCATCAAAAGATACAAAGCATGGTTCGTGGTTTCTATTAGAAAGAGGGAGTCAATTATGGTGATACATTTGCTCCATTGACTAGACGCACTTCTTCAAGGAAGTAGAAGTGCATATCAAACAAATTCTAGGACTAGGGACTCTCTACATAGAACCACATGTGCACAAATTGAAGAAGGATTTGTACAAACCCAGAAGGCACCTATGGGATAGCACACACAATTACATGAGGATCTTGAGGATCACCTAGAGTGATGGAGATATCAACCTTTGCTATAAGGTTGAAGATGGAGTCTTGTAGAGGATGAGGAGCTCATAGATGGGTTCAAAAGGAACTTTAAAAAAAGTTTGAGATGGAGGATCTTGATATGTAGTGACATTGAGAGATGACATAAATGGATATGCATAAGATCAAGCAGCGGAGGAGGCTACATGTCAGTCTAGTACAGAATGTCCCTATGCAAAGAGTACAATATGCATAGGGAGGATGGTGATCCGCCTCAGAGAGAGTGACTACAATAGATCTCAGAGTTTGAGAACCTTGACATGATTCAACGAGATTAGAGGTGTGGTAGATCCAAAGGATATTTTCCTTGGCCAAAGAAAATATGTAGTCAAAATTTGAAGAGGTTCGAGATGTTGGTCTATAGCTACACCGATGGCATCAAACTTGGAGTCACTATCTAATCCTACTTCAAAAATAGTTGATGTCACAGTCTACACGCAGAAGATTGGTTCGTTGATATACTTGATGAACATAAGGCATGATACTTACTTTGTGGTGAATACTCGGATCTAGTACATAGTGGAGTCGAGATGTGATCACATGGTTGTGGAAAATCATGTGGTGTGGTACCTGAAGGGTACAATTGAGTAGGACCTCATATATGCGAAATACCAGAAGATATGTCTATAAGGATATGATGACTCTGATTGGGTTGGCAGTGCTACAAACAGAAAGAGCACTCCAAGATGTTGTAGAAATCCTACTAGTGTTTCTCTCAGTGCAACCGAGGATGAATATATTGCAGCTAAAAATAAATCAAGGGAATGCTCCTCAAGTGATGAGAAATATGTACTTTGATTCAGAATAATTCTATCGATGAAGATGAATATCATACTCTTACCCATTTCAGCATTGGATAAAAATGGATGCATTTGAAAGGACACTCTAATTCAGCACTAGTATACAGGTCCTATGTGATTTGTGGTGTAGAAGACTTGCTCAGATTTTCCGATCATGGGAAAGATAGGAATAGGTCCTCATAATCAAACGATGAAGTAGAGCAGGTTGTCTAAGACTCTGGTAATTCCTACAAGGAGATAAAGATCAAGAGGGAGTCTACCAAACAAACAAAGATAAGTATTTGAATTGATGTTCCATAGATATCTAGTTGATTAAATAGCATTGCTTAGTTGTGTACATATCTATGTTCAAGGAAATGTATTATGCATGATAGAGTGTTTGCATTGATGAAAATTGTACTACTAATATGCATGTGATGGGTAAGTGGCCTATGGTGCTATATAGCATTCCATTGTTGCTTATCTAGAATGAAATCTCTTTGTTGACATGTTTGGAGTAGTGCACACTCTTAAAAATGTCCTGGTAGAGATGGAAGGCGTCTAGAAAGTTACCATATGTATAGGATATATGGATAAATTTTGTATTGGCTAAAATAGTTGCATAAATGTACGACATATATCGTTATGCATAAGAATTTGTTATTGTGAATGTCTTGAATATTATAAAATGTTTATAACCATGCAACTAATGTATTTGACTTGTAGGAAGGATCGCATGCAATCACCTACAAGAGAATAATGATGAAGTTGTGAATGTACAAGAGAAGAATGTTGATGAAGTTGTCGATCTAAAGGAAAAGATGAGGAAGTTGCTGATGTATTTGAGAAGAATGATGAGTTCTAGTACAGAGATCCCGATCATACATTTGTGGGTAGATCCCAACATTTTTGTTGACATCATCGAAGGTGGATCCCAGTATGACTAGTTGTATCGCCAAGGGTAGCTCCCAACACGGTTGGCGGCATCCTCAGAAGGAATATCCCAGGAAGGTTGGTCGTATCTTCGAATAGGAATATCCCAACGAGATGTGGTCCTACAGACAAGAACACCCTCGTGTTAAGAGTGTTCCTAGAATTTACATGTTGAGGATGGGAGTGCGGATTATAGCACTCTCATATGGAGAGTGTTCTTGCATTCACTTGCAGATGATAGTATCCTAGCAGTCACATGCTGAGGATGGTCCTGCAGACAAGGAAACTTTCTTGTTGAGAGTAGTCCTTGCACTTACAGGTTGAGGATGGTCCTATGGACAATAGTACTCTCATATGGAGAGTGGTCCTACATTCATTTATGGACGAGATCTGGCATTCATTTGTGGATGAAAGTGTCCTAGTTGAGGATGGTCATGCAGACAAGAACACTCTCGTGTGAAGAGTGGTCCTAGCATTCACAAGATGAGGATGGTCCTGGGAACAATAGTACTCTCTTGATGAGAGTGGTCCTGCGGATGATAGTACTCTCTAGATGAGAATGGTCCTACATTCATTTGCGGACGAGATCCTACCTTCATTTGCAGACGATAGTATCCTAGTTGAGGATGGTCCTACGGACAAGGACACTCTCGCGTGGAGAGTGGTCCTAGCATTTACAGGTTGAGGATGGTCCTACGGACGATAGTACTCTCTTGATGAGAGTGGTCTTGCATTCAGTTGCAGACGATGATGTTCCAGCATTGTTTATGTTGTGGACGATTTAGCTCAATATTTGTATACTAATGATATTGGAGGTGATGCTCTAGATGATACTCATTCGAGATGATGATGCTAGAGATAATTATGATGACGTGACAAGATGTGATGGTCGTGATGATGCGACGAGATGTGATGCTTGTGGTGATGCAACAAGATGTGTTGCTCGTGATATGATGATCAAGATGTGATGCTCTATGATGATGATGTTCCATGGATAATGATAATGATGATGTCGATGTAGTTGTGAAAACTTCCTATGATGTATAGAATTACCAATCAATTGTACAGATGTGTTGTTGTGTTATAGAATATCTTCCTTGTTAAGAGGAAGTGTTAAAGAAATGTAACTACATAAGATATTCTATTTTGTAATATTATTATTATTCCTCTCTTCAAATATGTTGTTCATCCAATTAGGGATGTCATTGATGTATTTGGTCATGTAAAGTCTTGAGATAAAACCTTTGTTGTAAGTCGTGTCACTAGTACCCACAAAAATATTATTAAAATGTAATTTTGAGTCTCCCAAGGCAAGTCGACCCTGATTGGGAGGAGAAGTTGGCCATGTTGGGTTATTAGACCTCGCCACTAATCAGTATAAATAAGAGAGGCACCTCTCTCATTTGGACACACTCGGAACTCAAGCAAGTTCGCTAAGAGAGAGGAGCAATCTATCTAAGAGAGAGGAAGCAGTCAAGTTTTTATTATTGTTGTCTTACAAGTCTTATTCTTAGGTATTACACTATACTTGGTTGAATTTGGGGTATTACATTATACTTGGTTGAAGTCTATATCGAGGAATTTTTGTTGGGTTTTCTCCCCCACAAGGGTTTTCCAGGATAAATCTTTGTGTTATTTTGTGTGGTTGTGCTTGTCTTTCTTTCTTTCAATGATCCTTTTGAGTATGGTTATGATGTTATGATGTTAAATGTTTTTAGATCTTGTATAACCATTAAAATCTCAACATCTCAAACATGTGTGAGGGAGAGGGTCCACTATGATGTTGCAAGGTCTTAAATAATCGTATGTCGGTGGACCAAGGAACTTCCAGTAATTGTTTACTTTTATAAACCTGTTATTTTCTTCCAAAAGAGCCAAAATAACATCAGAAACGGTAACTAAAGAACTTACCATTTCTTTATATTCTTCAATTTCTTCAGTTAAGGCTTCATGGTATTCATTTTCTAAATGAATTTTACTTTTGTCTTCAGAAATCCCCTCATCTTGGGATATAAGGGCCATGATGTCAGTGACCAAGTCTTCAATAATGGCTTCTTCATGCAAACCTTTCGAACGTTGATCTCATAACCTTTGTCATCAATGAGTGTTTCATGCTCTTCTGAGACATGTTCATCAATATCCATAAGCTCATCCTTTATAATCTTCATGATTGCTTCCTTAGTATGAGGATCCCACTAATCACAAAATGCCTCAACCATTTGCAGAAAGGAAGATATTCCCCTAGGAGGGAGTCCCTCATACCAAGCATCCATATCCTAATTACCTCCTAGCTCGAAAAACATTACGAACAACTCCATAATGATGTCCTCGTATGTGATGTCCCATGCCACTAGAACTTCTTTGAATTTCATAACATGAGATGTAACAGTATCTTCACCCTTGTGGAACATTGGAACATATTTTAAACAACGGTGTTTATCAAACTTATCCAAGTATCCTGGAATACTCGAGAATTCAAATGGGTCGAGGATCCCCATATCTTCTGCTTGAGATTGCTTGCTTTGAACGTCTTTATATCTTATTCAGTGGAGTCGCCTATAAAGTTAGCTTTTGACAAAAAAATTATCAAAGCAAAGGTTACATCTTGGTCTTGTTCTTGTAGAGCACTTTTGATTTTCTTCAGTGGGATTCGCCAAAAGAGAACTATAAAGTTAGAATAAACAAATCTCGCCAAGTACAAAACAAGAACGTACCTGAATGGTGAGTTGAGTTCTTTGTGGGGTCGACAAATAACTGTGTCAGATCAGTCCTTACAAGTAATATATATGCAATCATGTAACCAATAACTTACCTTAAGACTTACCAAGTGTCGTTTTTTCCAAGGGTGTAAATGACTCTAAATAAACCACTTCAATCTTTGAAACATCTCCGGCAACAGCGCCAAAAATATTATCAGGGAAACTAGTAGGGTTAATGCCTAGTAAGCATATGCAAGGACTTGTGACCCAATGTCACCTCGATCACAAATATTTAACTTCTTCATAGTGTTTTGACCTCCAAGGGGAGATCCCTTGTCCGTGTGTCTACCAATAATCACACAAAATGCCTTCCACAACCTCACGTAAAGATCAGTGCCTTAAGCAATCAACAGCGAATGAAGAAGACATATTGAGCATAATTTTGATCAAGCAAATGATACATGTTTATATATTTAGTCTTGCACTAGATAATACCAATAGTATGTATCAATATTTTAGGTGCATGCGTGATCTAGTTTGCAAAGGTTTGGTTTACATACAACATTAGTCACTATTTAACATTTAGGGTTAGCAATTTGATTTTAAGTGCATTCACATCAATAAAAGGATTGTATCACAACATTATATTAGCATATGATATTCAATTTGAGGTATGATGTGGAAAACACCTATATTTCATTTTATGTCATCATTGTAATACACAAGTAATTGTTAATCCAATCAGATGAAATATAACAGGTTTTATTATATCAGTATTGACAGTATAGCAACAATAAGTGTTTATAACATGTATTTATGCACTTAATATTTTGTGTTTTAGCCTTGATTATTTCCACAGTTTACAACCATAAACAATGGCATCCAAGTGTATGTAATCATACTTATGTATGGCACTAGTTAGTTTGTAGATAATATGGTTCCAAATCTATGAATGCACACAGTGTTACCTCAACATTAGATTAGCATGACAATTGTTGCAAGTAACACTTTACAGTGTTTTTCAAGTTGTTTGACATCAGCATGATCATCAATTAATTTCACAAGTCAAAACCATAAAGAGTAGCAAACTAGGAGACATTAATTTACCGATTAAACTTGCTTACTAACCTTTGTTACTTTTGCAGGTATGAGTAGAGGGGCAGCAGAGAGCTAGGCCTGAAGTGAAACATCAAAAGGATCTTTAGGACTTTGTTTTAGGCTTCAAGGGGGCGCATGAATGGAGAGAAGGCAAAGAAAAGGAGCGGTAAGGTAGATAGGTCCTAAGGGAGCAGGCTTAGGTTATGGTTAGGTCTAATTAGGTTTGCAGCAGACGAAAAATGGTTGATTTAGTAGGGTGGGGGTTAAGAGAGGTGAATAAGGGCAACAAAGAGAAGAAGGGAGCAAGTCGTGATGCCTAGGGAGAAGGGTAAAAAGGTAGGTAGGGTCTTAAGACTGTTTTTAAGGTCTTTTTAGGATTTTATATTTTCTTGGGTTTTCAAGGCTTCCTAAAATTTCACCCAAGGGTTTTTAAGGATAAGGAAGGCAAGACGAATTTGTAGGAGAGAGCCAAAATTTTAGGGAGACCAAAAATTTGAAAAAAAAAAATTTATTATTTAAGGTTTTAGACAAAATTGCTTACCTAATTCTAACCATAATTCTACCATGAAAATACAAAATTACAAATGAAAATGCAAGCAAATTTGATAAAAATAGATATTTTGATAACACAGGGGCTTTTGATGGATGTAGCCCTAACCCTAGGCCTAGAGGACAGGTGGCTAGCCTCCCTCTTGGAGTCAATTTCTCCTTGTCACTAGACTAGGGCTTCTCCAACAACATCTAAGGTTCATTGTGAGAGCCTAATCTAGGACAAATCTTGGAGATCCAAGGATAAACTTGAGAAAACCTCATCTAGGGAATGTTTCCCACCATGCAAAGATAGAAAGTAAACAAAATGGTCATATTCAGAAGAAGAAAAAAAATTCAGCTCTATGGCCACCATTCAAGAAGCAAGAATTCACCTACCTTCACCAAGCAAGGCTAAAACTAGACTTACTTGAACTTTGTGTTGTTCCAACAATTCCTAACATCCACTATGCATGAGCAAAACCCTAGAAAACATCCAACTTCCATCTACATGCCAAAGAAGAAGCTACTTCAAGAGGTACGCATCACTTTCCAAAAGACCATCTTGAGTAAAAGAGCAACATAATGCAATTTACCCTGTGTGTTATGATTTACAAATGAAGTGAGGAAAACTTATTTTTAGCCTCTCATATTCACTTCTTACAAATAACGAGGCCTACAAGCCCTTAAAATTTGAATGTGAAATTATAACATAAGATAACATAAAATAAGAATGTATGTGGGTAACTTGGGGCATTTTACCCCATAGTTTACCCAAGACTGTTAAAATGACTAAAATTGAGCAAAAAGCTTCACTGTTATAGGTGGAGTGAGCAAGGAGGTGTTGTCATGGCCCATCTAACCCCAATAATGTTGAAAATCCCTCAATGCCACACACCGCCCCCCCCCCCCCCCCCCCCCCCCTCCCAAAAAAAACTCATGTGGTCCTGGTGACCGAAGTTGATGTCATCAAGGAAACTAAACCAAGGAAGGAGGGTGTTCTGCTGGAAAGGGAGCACGATGTGGGCATAAGGTAACCTGAAAGGAAGGAAAGAACCTCATATCTGGAATATTGTTGCCGGTGTAGAAAACAAGCAGGGGTTCATGTGACCTAGAGACTTGCCCCTAGGAACCTTCGACACCAACCCCAGGGTTAAAATCCCTAACAAATGGCAGTCAACAATGCCATCAAGGCATAGTACTCATAAAAGAAGAATCAAAAGCTTCGGCCATAACCACCCCTCAAAAGGAGCTGATAATACCCCATCCTGACCCTGATGAAAAAAAAATGACCCCTCCTTGGGCAAACATATGAAGGTAGCTCCAGCCATAAGCACCCCTCAAAAGGTGTTAATAATACCCCATCCTGACCATGATGAAAAAAAATGACCCCTCCTTTGGAAAACATATGAAGGTACATTGGCACTAGTATCATGTAACACCACTCGATCAAATCATGGAGAGCATTGGCACTCATTCCAATCCATTTTTCTTTGTAGTGGTGCCTTCGACGTCTTTAATTCATACTATATGCACAAGCAAGGGGGGAAGGAGATTATAAAGACGAGTTTGAATTGGGGGAAATGATGTTTAGAGAAGGGAAATCATTGTTTAGGTGAGTGTGGTTAAGGGAAAAACAATAAAATGTGATGTCGGACCGGTTTAGTTGATCCACCCAGTAGTTGGCACCATTTGTTGACTCCGATGGGATTAACATCGACTTTGACAAGTCCGAACCTTAACACGACCTCAAAAGATTCAGCATTTTGATGTGCATCATCGAAACCAGCGATCGACACGACTACGACAGATTGTCTCTTTGTTTTCCAGTCGTCTGTAACAGTTGAGCTTCTAAATCGTTTCAACTTCTCTTGTAACTGAACGTAATGGGCAGACAACCCAAGCGTTCTCAACACTTTATTTAAGCATGTACATTATTGTAATATACAATCAGAGTAATGAGCATAATACAACAGTAATGAAGTAACAAAAATTGGTTCGAATTCTTGCATTTTGTCTGTGTATGTTTTCTGTGTAATTTATTTCCTGTTTTCCTTATTATAATGTTTCCGCCATAATAGTACTCAATTCATTCAATCAAACTGTTGTCCCCGTCGTGCGCCTGGGCACCCGGATCATTAGTCCTTTAAATCGGTTTGGATAGTTAGGTTTTAAGTCAATTAGGACAGCGTTCAACGAGATGATTATCTCCACCTTAAGGTAAGGAGGTATGTTCAGTATTGGCAATGAGATTTAAGAGGCCCGACTCAAAAATGAAAATAGTTGGATTAAACATATATTTCGAATAATGTCTTATATATATATAGTCCACTAGGCGTAGCTCGGGTGGTTGGGAGATTTGGTTATTGCACTCCTTACCTGGGTTCGAATCTTGTCGTGGACATTTGCTCCTTGGGAGCCCTTGTATGTAATGAAATATTAGGCTGGTGAGCCGTTTATTGTTATTAATGATGCCCAAGTTCATGTATACTTCCCTAGCGAGTATATGATATTTTCCCAACTGGACGTAGCCATGGTGTAAAATTGGACTTCCATGGTGAACCACTTTTAAAATATATATATAATGAACAGAGTGCTATATGGTTAAGAACATATGAATCTTTTAGTCTTGTGGTAGGTATTGTATCTCACTGGATTATGGCATGTACTCTGATCTGGTTATAGGTGACAAAACGAAACACTAGATGACTCGAGGTCATTGGCAAGAAGGTCACCGTTGGGAGCGTCTTTAAAAGGGTGGTTGCCAACTATGGGGAATTGGCCAAAGTCAAGGTTCAAAAAGTGCCAAAGCATTGGCCCTTTATATTTCTCTTTCTCTTAAGTCTAAAGGGCCAACAAATTGGCACTTTGTTCACACCTTAACTCTAGACAATCTCCCACGGTTATGTATGTATATGTACAAATCATTGGTTGTTCAACATCTGTTAACATTGTCCGATGACCTTTCAACAACCACACGAGGGCCATTACATTTGTGCCTCGCCTACAACCAAGGATCCATCACAATGGACAATGACTTGGGGGGGCGTTGCATGTGTACCTCTCACCCAACCTAGGATGACCTTTCAACAACCACATGAGGGGCCATTACATTTGTGCCTCGCCTGCAACCAAGGATCCATCACAATGGACAATGACTTGGGGGGGCATTACATGTGTACCTCTCACCCAACCTAGGATCCCTCGCAATGCCACCATCTAAAGAGCCAAACCTCCAATGACAAAGTAAATGATGTCCACGAAAAGTCCCTAGCAGATTGTACCCACAACCTTCAAAAGTCCCCAAGACTTGAGGAAAATTTCAAAATTCCCACAGACTAAAGGAAGATATATATATATATATATAACACCAACTTGGCTAGCATTATTATCCACGCTCAATGTTA
Organism: Pseudotsuga menziesii; assembly: GCA_001517045.1. NCBI lineage: Eukaryota > Viridiplantae > Streptophyta > Pinopsida > Pinales > Pinaceae > Pseudotsuga > Pseudotsuga menziesii. Next base: position 721,317 of record LPNX011077430.1, on the reverse strand, counting down.
ACTGGTAGCATCTTCAACTTCGCACGATGCCATTCATCCTCTCCCATTGATAACCTTCGCATGTATTATAAAACAATTGTATAGTTATTGGCATTGCGAAGAAGGGGGGCCTTTCTTTTAACAAACGACTCTTTGTCCCACCTCAAGCAAGTACCGGTGCCCGCTACATAATATAACTGTACATCTTTATGGCCGCTATATAATTACTACTGTACTACAGAATAAATAAGAATATTTGCTCAAAGGATGTAGGGCCTGCCAAGATAAATTAGCATCAGCTGCATCACAATCAACACGAGACATGATCTATGGTCATGTAAGAACTGCATGATGCCAGAAGTGTTAGCAAGAGGAAAGATGTATAATAATCAGGGCAGTTATCACACAAATATACTACAGCTGGCACACAATCAATTATTATCACATCCTCCTTCCAACAAGAGAGGTTCTAACCTAAGCATCCAAAACAGCACGTGACGTGATCATCCCACAAAGTGACACATTTTAGTAGTTGCTACCAAAAAGAGTTTGACAACCCCCTTTGAAAAACAGAACGGGTTAGTCAACCGCGGTTGCATCCCACTTAGCAGTTGCAACACTGTCCAGCCAACAAACGGGTTTGTCGATCCCATTATCACAAGGATGTACCACATATAAAAATATGGGATTTTAGAGATAATGAAGATGCCCTATAGCCCCTGCAGTATAAGTCCTTTGGTTTGTCTACCCTATTGATATATACCTATAACAAGTAATTTGGATAAAACCAATTCCTGGCCTGCAGTATGAGCCCTTTGGTTTGTCTATTAACAAGTAATTTCAATCAACCCAATTTTTTGGCATGGGTCAACGAAACTCAACCAGAAGTTACCTTGATTGATCAAGCAAGACATCTTTTTGCAAGAAAAAAGGAGAGTTTCATATATGTTTGTTTAACATGCAGAACAGCAAAGCTTAATTGTGTACACCTTGCCACAAACAAAAGTGCATCACTGTTATGGCTTGTCTTAATGAAAAAAAAAAANTATGTTTGTTTAACATGCAGAACAGCAAAGCTTAATTGTGTACACCTTGCCACAAACAAAAGTGCATCACTGTTATGGCTTGTCTTAATGAAAAAAAAAAAAACAGATGCATTCTAATCCACCGGAGGTGAAAGTCTGAAGACAGTATCATTACAGCCTAATACGTGTTCAGAAGCAAGGTATATAGTGAAAGAGTCTCAAATAGTATTGAATCTGAATCTGATACGAAACATATCATTTTTTAAGAAACTGAACTTTGAAGGCATATTTGTCCATGAATTTAATAGTTCGTAAAGAAAAAATTTACATGGAAAAAGGGGATTGGTGTCAATTTGAAACAAAACCAGTCTTTTCACTGATAATAAGACTATCACCATCTTATGGTAACATCGTAACTCTTTATCATCTTTTTATTCAGATCTTTTGGTTGGAAAGCACCATGACCAGAAATTTTGCAGTTTGAGCAAAGAAAACAGGGAATGCTATTAACCAATACATCTTATTTCTGAGATAGATATGATGTCTGTTCATAGTCTTAATACAGCTTGCAAGTGTTATTATAATATTATAGCACTGCAACTTTTAAACACAAATAACCAGTACTCAATGATTTCACCGAGCTTAGCATTGCCAATACTACAATAGGATTTTGTAACACTTTGCAGCTACAAACAGAATGTTGTGCTCATCTATAGTTTTGTGTTTCAAGTATATATACCTTATGATATTATTCTAGTTATATATAGCTTTGTGGCCTGTGTCTTTTGCAAGCAAAATAATGCATCCTGTAGTCAGTGATAGACATTTAGTAGATACAACTGAAGAACAAACATCCCTAGAAGATCCACTTGTAATCAAGAATAAGCATATACAGTTCATCTATAAACAGAAAAATGGACTGGAACATATTTTTGCATATGCATTTACAATTAAATTATCTGTTGAGCCCAAAAGACTCGGCTGTCATTGAATCTGATGTTCTTGTGTCATGAACAAAACAATAATCAAAATTAGAAGCTGCATTTAAAGATCTTGATGTTACATCAAAATTTAACCTATCTGCTTCTGGCAAAAATCCTGCCGGATACTTCTCTTTCTCATATTGCGATTTTGCTGGGGTAGCAAAAACGTCACTACTGCTATAGGCTCCAGTGTCTGATATATCTGGAACCCCAACTGAATTCTGAAATTGCAGAAAGTCCAAATGGTTGTTACTAGTCCTATAATCTAACTGATCACTACGTCTGCTACAAAGGTTAGGATCAAAATAACGGGTTTCTACATGGCTTGCTGGAAAGGGGGGAGGGAAAAGATAGCTGCTAGCACTCTTACTAGGTGAATCAGATTGTCCATCAATATCTTGAGGAAGTGGATTAGGGAGAGGGGTCAGTTCAGGATCAGTCTTGTTTGTTTCGAGATACTGATTTGAAAATACTGAATCCATGGTATATGCATCATTTTCAAAATAATACTCTGTTTGAAGAGAAGGTGATGATTTCATATAACAGTTGGAACTGGGCATTGTATAAGGGTCCTCGGCCAATCCAGAACTGGTGAGCTGTCCCAAATCTCCAAATATTGTCTCAGCAAAATCATCTGTACTTGTTGAATCTCTATTGCTCTCTGTGCTGCAAGAAGTTTCATCTGAGTAACTGAAGAGAGATCCAGAATCACTAGATGTCATATCGGGGTAGTCTCTATAACCCACAATCCCGCTTCCCATGATTGGGGTTCCATTGCAGTCAAAACCATAGTCTTCAAGATTAAATGTACAGGAGGCCATTGAAGAAGATCGTCTGTCAAGCACACCAATTCCTCCATGTCCACTATTCAGTACCGGTTGTTTGGCAGCTTTTGTGCAGGGAATGACATTTACTGTTGTCAAGGAATGAGCCATCCCATTCTTCGCAACAGCTGGTGGTCGTGGTGAAGACCTGGGGAAAACCATGTGTTAGAAAGCCTTTTTCTATTTCTGGTCCTTGTTTGTGCAGACATGCTCCTCTTTCAAAGAAAAAATCAAGAAAACAGTAGGCAGCAATAAATCATTCACTGTAGCTACCTTGAGTACAGAAGCATGTATGCCCCTTGAGTAAGTACCCTATCAAGCTCCACCTGCTTTACCTACATATATCAGGACAGCATAACCATAATCATAGTCAGAGAAGAATACAATGAAATAGCAATCATTGACCCAACCATGAATTTATTCTGGGATTTCTGTAGTCAAATACAATTGAAAAACAACAATGATGATTTAAATCTATGTTTAAGAATCGTGAGCATAAGATGAGAAAAGCTCAATATAGTTTCAAGTACTGTATTATTTTTATAAATACAGCATAGGGAAGTGACAAGATTAAGAAAGCTCAATCTAGTTTTAAAACGACTTGTAAAGTTCCCTTGTTTGTGAAAACTTGGTGCAAATGTAGTTACCACCCAACTCAAAAGTAACAAGACTGTTCCCTGCTTGGACAATAAAATTTTAACTTGGTCTTGACTCTTTACATAGAACAATCAACAATGTCAGTAGTTCATTCTACTGGTGTTGTTAAGGGGACTCACCTTACTATCATCAATCTTGTACCAGGCCCCTTGTAAATTCTTGACATAACATACATAATGCCCAGAAAAGGAAGCATTCATCATATCTAAATGGACCACTACTGCATATAGCTTGTATGAGGGTGGTTTATCACCCATTCCACTCATGTATGGTTTCATATTCAGGACTTCAGGGAAAATGACACGCTTGTTGAGTTTGCCAAACTTCCCAGACTGAGACAGAAAAAGATACACAGAACTGTCAGACAAAAAACAAAAGAGCAGAATATGCATTGCTCACACAATGCAATAAGAACCATACCTGAAACCTCTTGAGAGCAATAGTAAGAATGTTAGGAGCTTCATGGACAGTCAGCTGTTTTTTAGCCTTGACATAGCACTTGCACCTGCCATACACAACATTATACACAAGCGTTAGTCTCTTCTGTCTAAGGAATCTTACAAATAACCCAAACAACCAAGAAAGCAGGGCCCAGACAAGCCATTTTCTATTTTGTGGCCAATAATACATATTTTGATCAGCTCAGTAACTCCACATTTAGAGATTCATAAAATCATGCAATTGTAGACAACTCACTCTTAATAACAAGTTGGAATTAGTTAATGACTGCACTGTAACAGATCCCATCATGTTTAGAATGTTAGTCTCATCTGTATAAGAAATTTATAAATAACCCAAACAACCAAGAAAGCAGGGCCTAGACAAGCCATTTTCTATGTTGTAGCCATTAACACATCTTTTGATCAGCTCAGTAACCCCACATTTAGAAATTCATAAACCTGTGCAATTGTAGACAACTCTCTTAATAACAAGTTGGAATTAGTTAATGACTGCACTGTAACAGATCCGATCATGTTTAGAATGTATTTTGTGAATCTAAATTTGAAAGAAAAAAGAAATGACCCCTCGAACACCCCCTCCCCAAAAAAACACGCACACAAAAAAAATAGTTAAACATCTACCGCCAACATATATATATATATATATTTATGAGGTGTATATACCATATATGTTACGATATACAATAGAAAGATATATTGAACCCTATCTTGTCAGACAGAAAATTGTGTTTCAAAAATCAAGAGCAAAAGGGTATAAACAGAGCTTGAATGTAAACCTTAGGGCACTAATTCCGTCGCGACTGCCACTACTCTGCTTTTTTGACTGGCTGACCTTGACAAACCCTCTAAAGGCTGAAACAAGATATCATCACTGATCCCAAATTAAAGCAACACCGTGAGGTGCTCTTCTATATACTGCACTGCCTGAACAATCCGAGTCTGTATACCCCTGCAACTTCACTTCACCATCTCCAAGACAGACCATACTCCACTATGCCCCTCAAATATCTGAGTGCATGTTTTGTTGCTACCTATGTAGCATGGGTACCCGTACCCATGGGTAAAGTACACATGCCCGTACCGTACTTCTAAGATATGTCCCCTGCCATACCCTGGTGTACCCCTTGAGAGAAGGTTGAAGATGAGTGACTAGTAAATAGGGCATTGAATGAGTTCTCATTTCAATGGGAAACATTTTTCAAGAGCGTTTGTGATTGAGAGAACCTTTACTCATGGGAAAGACTAGGGGGTGACTGTATCCAGGAAGAAATTCAGATGGAATCCAAGGTCACCATACACAGAGGTGATAGTGACATGCCTTAATTGGTCTAACAAAGAAGGGCAGAGGTAAAGGACCTTGCAAGGGTAAGGTAAAGAGTGAGGAGTCAACCTCTTAGCCACAGAAGTACTCGAGTAAAATCAAGTGCTTCATATGCTATAAGAACGACCATTATGCATCACAATGTTTAGAGAAAAAGGGTAAGGGGAAGCAACAACAACATCAGGTAGTAGCCTTAGTTGAAACTTGGATGAACGATTTTGCCTCTAAATTCGAGAAGGACTTTTGATGGTATCCTGCCTCTCTTCCAACGTAGTTTCGAAGAACGCATGGTATACGGATAGTGGAGCATTAAGGCATATGACATCAACCTGAGAACTATTTTCAAGTTTAATAGAGCATGTCTCAGGAGTTCAAGTCGAGCTTGGTGATGATACAAGTATCTAATAACAAGAGTTGGTACCATTCCTTTACAACTCCAGTCAGGTAACTTGTTAGACATTGATCATGTGTTATCTGTTCCAGGTCTCAGAAAGAATTTGCTTTCAGTTTCAGTCATGATAGATAAGGGCTATGTAGCAGAGTTCAAGAACCAATAAGTCCTCATTGAATAGGAGTCTAACCTAGGATCACCTCAAGTGATTGGGGTTAGAGAATGCAATTTGCATAGGTTTTAGGGTGAGCTTGTTCAAGCCCTAGATCATAGCACATATTACTTGTGAGTTATGGCTTAAGAGGATGGGGCGCTTGCATCACCAAGCGCTACCTATTTCGACGGAGATCATCATAGGCTTCTAGATTTTAGCATTGAGCAATAGAGTGTATGTAGGGGGGGTGCGCTTGGCAAGCATGCCAAGACTGATTTCCCAAGTAGTGAGCACAGATCTAAGGGGATTCTAGATCTGGTGCATTCGGATGTATGTGGACTGATATTAGTAGCATCAATCACAAGAAGCATGTACTATGTTTCCTTCATTAATGGCTTCTCTTGCAAAACGTGGGTCTATTTCTTTAAGACTAAGGATGAAGACTTTAGTAGATTTCAGGAGTTCAGAGCTTTTGTGGAGAACTGGATAGGGAAGAAGATCAAGGTTTTGAGATCAGAAAACGGGGGTGAGTGTACCTCCAATGATTTTCAATGATTTCTGCAAGGATGCATGAATCAAGAGAGACTTTATTGTCCTCTACAACCCACAATAGAACAAATCCATCATAAGTGTTGCTAAGGCCATGATACATGACTTGGATTTGCCAATGTGTCTATGGGTAGAAGTACGCAACGCAACGGTTTGCATCTAGAACAAGTGTCCTGACAGGGTTTTAACTTTTCAGGGACACGACACCAGTGGAGGCATTCACTAGTGTGAAGCTGGAGTTGAGTCATTTTCACAACTTTGGTTGGTTAGTTTACATCCATATACCAATGGAGAAGAGGACCAAGTTGGATCCCTCCAACAAAAAGGGTTTGTTTGTTGGCTAGAGTGAGACTTCAAAGGCCTACAATGCCCATGTTCTAGAGTTGAGGAAGACACTGGTAAGCAGGGATGTAAAGTTTGAGGAAGACTTTGCATCCAAGAAGTCTCATGAGCTATAGTTCTAGTTACAGAGGATGAGGAGCAGGAGGCTTCGAAGGTTGAGCCAGTGTCACCAGTGACTTCTTGTTTGGGGCAACAACCTTCATATGTATAGGAGGAGCCACCAACTCCTACCAGTTCTATCATGATACCTTGATGGTTCACTTAGACATTGAAAGATGCTTAAGAGTATGTTGAAGCTCTTAGGAGAGGGAGGGTAGGCCTCTAAAGAAGTTTCCTAACTACTTGGCATTGATGACCAACATCATAGATATAGAGGATTCCCAAAGCCACACTTCTTTATGTTTGCTAGTAGGTGATGTTTCCTTAAGTCTCCCATACATGCTTCAATTGTTCAACATGCTCCTCCAAGTATAATGTAATAAGCACAAGAGTTTTTTATGCAAATAAAACAAGATATGTATAAAAATATATGTGTACAGTGATTGAATGATGTTTAACAAGACCTTCTGATTGTATATAAAAATACACCGATGGGTTAGAAGTGAACAAGCATAATAAAGGGTTATACCCCAAGTGATTATAATTATTATTATTAATTTATTATATAACTTACATTCATTACATCGTCTCCTTTGAAAAAGCTTTGTCCTCAAAGCATTGATAAGGGATGGGAGGTTGTGGTCTGAAATCTTCATTCTCCCATGAGGAGTCTTCCTCGGCTAAATTTTTCCATTTGATGATGTACTAAGTTGCCATTCTATGTTGGAGTCTTTTGCCCCAGGTGGTTAGGAACTTATGATACCTCCCCGTTCTAGAATAAGCTTTCCTTCTTCATCCAACATGGGAAGTTGAGTTTGTGCCTTGTAGTGTTGTCCTATCATCTTCTTGTGAGAGGAAACATGGAAGACATTACGGATACGATGCTCATTTGGTAGCTTCAAGGAATATGATACTTTATTTTTTTGAGAATTTGAAATAGACAATAATATTTGGGGAGGGCAACTTATTCTTTCCTTGTCGTTTTAAGGATAGTTGTTTGTATGCTTGAAATCTTGCAAATATCCAATCACCTTGTTCAAAGTTCAAACTTCCTTTTCAATCTATATTTATATGCTTGTTTTATTCAATTTTGTTCATTTAATAAGTTTTCTTTTGATATTTAAAGTATTATGAGTTTCTTCAATTTGGTTGGTTCCTTACGGTTGGCACTTTTACATTTAGACAAAATCCTTCCATCTCGATGGCTCATAATCATATAGGACCTTGAAAGGTGTCATCTACACAAGATGTATGATAACTGAAGTTATACCATTGTTCAACTAAATGTGACCAATGAAACCATTTAATTTGCTTATAAGTAGCAAAACAATGCATATATGTTTCAAGGCATTTATTGACAATACTATTTTGACCATCCATTGATGGGTGGCAAGCAGAACTCATATTGAGAGATATTCACTTTGTTTGCATAAGTCTTTCCACAAGCTACATCTAAGTTTCCCAGCTCTATCCATGAGGATAACCTTAGGGTAACCATGTAGGTAATAAACAAATTTACAAAAGGCCTATAAAATTTGTTTTGTAGTATTGTTTTCTTCATGCCCATGAAGTGTTCATATTTTTTTAATTGATCCACTTGAGACAAAAAAATTGTCCTTTCCCTCGAACAAAAATAATCCTTCAATAAAATTCATGGAAATTTCTTCACATTTCTAATCTGGGATATGTAGATGGTGGAGTAATCCAAGTTGTGGAAGGTTTTCCTTTTTACTAGTGGGCAATTTGGCATGTGTGACATTCTGCTACATATTGTTTCGCTTCTTTATGCATACTTTTCCTATAAAATGATTTACATTGTAGTAGGTTTTGAAATACCCTACATACACTTGTACAATAGGATATCTTGTTTCCATAAGAATTTTGTATTTTCATTGATAATATTGATGATGTTGTATGTATATGAATCTTTGGCATATTCAGTGTCGATCTCATCCTAACCAATCTAGAACTAGGATTGAAATTGCAGAACATGATATCTCTTGATCTTTTCTGTTGTAGTAAATATCAAACACTCGTGTGATCTGCATGGATTAGAAACTTACTACCAAAAAGATAAGCACCATTTTGCTATTGCATGTATGATAGCTAACATTTCCTTGTTATAAGTGGATCTCAAGTATTCTCTTCAATTGAGTTTTCTACTTTCAAAGGCTATTGCTTTGCCTTCTTGCATTAACATGGCACCAATTCCAAACCCTTAAGCATCACACTCCACTATGAATGGTTTTAAAAAGTCAGGAATGGCCAAGACTATAGTGGTTGTCATAATCTTTTTCAATGATTTGAAGTCATCTTTTGTTTCTTTATTCCATTGAAATGAAAAAAAATTAGCATGTTTAAGAGTGGCGCTACCATATGTGAATAATTCTTATAAAACTTTGGTAGTATTTTGTTAGTCCCAAACATCGTCTCAATTTTGAGACGTATTTTTTTAATTGGCCACTCTATAATTGCTTTGATTCTAATAGGATCAACCTCGACTCCTTTTTGAGCTTGATGTGGCCTAGGCATTCTAGGTCCTCTTTACCAAAAGTATATTTTAGAATTTTAGCATAAATTTGGTTTTCTTCTAAGATTGTCAATACATGTTCAAAGTGTTTGAGATGTTTCTTCCATGTTTTGTTGTAGATGAGGATATCGTCAAAAAATACCAATACAAACTTCCCTAAGTAGGGTTGAAAAAATTCATTCATGGAAAACATGAGACATTGTCAAAGCATTTCTTAATACAAATGACATTACTTTAAAACCATAATATCTTCCATGAGTACTGAGGGTTTTTTGTGCAAAATCGTCCAAAAGTACCCCTCATCCTGTGTTACCGGATCTGTCACTTGGGATCTCTAGATTTGTGGATCCACGAATCAGATCCGGATTCAAATACAAATTCGCTAGGATCCACCTAGGATCCTAGGATCCACCTCTGGAACAGATCCCATCCACCATCAACGGATCCCGTGTAGAATATGCTCGGTTTTATTGACTACGCGGGGTGCAATATGGGCTATGAGTTGCATGCCATAAGCCATAATCTAGGTGCAATGTGGGCTGCATCCCAAAATTTCCCAAAATCCATAATATATGCGTGTGTTATGGGTTGCGTCCAAACCTATGTTACCGGGTACTTTCTTAAGGGCCTACATGTCTCGTGTCCACGTGTCCGACACAGACACGTTGTCAAAGTGTCTCGGAGACGCACTTTGTTCGTGTCTCGATATAGGACACATGTGTCCTACGCTGTGTCCAACTTATCCAAACTCTAGGACACGTTTTCCGCAAAAAAGACACTCGGGTTTGGTTTTAATCAAGTTTTTCACATTCTTTTTATCATTTGCAAGTGTGGAGAGGACTCTAAAGTGTGTTTGTTGTGCAGGTGAAGAAGATTTGAAAAGTTTGGAAGGGTTTCCAAGTGCATTGAGGGTGGATTTCGTTGGGTGGATTGCAAGCTCAATGATCAAACAAGAAGAACAATGTCTCAATCAACTAGGGCAAGAGCTAAAGGGAAAAGGAAATGGAGAAATGCCCCATCTAATGTCTCCCCTCCTATTCCTCCAAGCACAAGCTCTTCTACTCCTCCTACTAGTGTTCCATCTGCTGCTAGTGGAGCTCATGCTCTATTGAACCCTGTTTTAGCAAGACAACAAGCCCAAGAGAAAAAATACCCTTTGTGGAAGCATGTGACAAGGAAAGAAGGGCCCAGGGAAAAGCTAGGTGGGGAAGGCAATGTGTGTTGGGATTGCAATTTTTGCAAAAATGAGTTTAAGAGAACATACTACCGAGTTAAGGGCCATTCGTTGGCCCTTCCTTCTTGTGGGATTTCTTCATGTAAAGCAGTGAGTGTTACCCAAAGGAGGGACATGGGAAAAGAGGATCAAGAAGGCTTAGGCATGGTAGCAGCAGCAAGCAAGAAAAAGAATGAGGATCCTATTACATTCTTAAGGAAACCCTCTAGTTTTCGGCCTCCATTTCCACCTAGCAGAGGTGATACATATCCAGCAAGAAAGAGGCCATCTTCAAGTGGTCCAATGGACAAGATTTTCCAACAAGAGGCGCGAGAAGAGGTGGACCTTACCATTGCATTTTTTTTCTACCTCAACTTCATCTCATTCAATGTTGCACGGTCACCATTGTTTATTGAGATGTGTCGAAGCCTCATTGAACAAGCTCCAACTAGTTATGCCCCTCCTGATTCAGAGAAGCTTAGAACCACATTGTTGTTTAAGGCAGACAAGGAGGTGGATAAAAACTTTGAGCCAATTAGATCAACATGGCCCTCATCAGGAGTGAGTATTGTTTCTGATGGATGGACAGATCCAACACGCCGTCCACTCATCAATTTCATGGTATCTTCCCAAAATGGACCGGTGTTCTTGAAAGAAATGGATGCTCTTGGGAAATACAAGGATGTACAATTTATGGGTGAGTTATTCATCAAAATCATTGAAGAAGTAGGTGTTGATTCTTGTGTACAAATCATCAGGTGTCGATTCTTGTGTACAAATCATCACGGACAATGCACATGCTTGCAAGGCCGCTGGCATGATTGTGGAAACTACATATCCACAAGTATTTTCATTTTGGACCACCTTTCACTGCTAATTTGCTCATTTTTTGAATTTATCACAAGATTCATCTAGTGGAAAGGTCATTTTAATGATTTGAGTTGTTAGTGTTGTAGAGTCATGAAGAACTAATGAACATGATTACTAGAAATATGCCAAGCACTAATTTGCACGAAAAATCCAAGTAATCCTCAATGCTTCCAACTAATGTTTGCAATTGTCAATGTCAAAGTTAGCCCTATTACAACAAAATCTAGAACCCACAAAAGTGCAGTGTTACACAGGGACTCGCCCCCCAGGGTCGAGGACGCGCCCCCCTCGCTCCCTGCGCCTCGAGGGCTCGGGGGCTTCTGGGGAAACGTTTCCAAGCGTCCCCAAAATTAGGAAAC
>LPNX011077430.1:639706-709501 GCA_001517045.1 Pseudotsuga menziesii | reverse complement strand
CCCCCGAATTTTGCTAAAATTTGGGGGTGGTCTCCACACGTCCCCAATGTGCGTTTCCCCGCTCCCGCGCCCCCGCGTCCCGGAAACTTGGGGGAACATTGCAAAAGTGCAAAGTCCCAAGCACCATGGTGATAGCTTTGTGTAACTTAGGAAGGTTTCCCACGATCACCTCAACAACTCTTCCCCACACTTTAGGTTGGCTCTTTTGCAACACAAGGGGGGCTTCCCTAAGGTATAAGGCTATGGAGTGGATGCTCAAGGTGAAGTTTGAAGTGTAAGCCTTAACAAAACAAAAATTATAGTATATGGAAGAAAATGGAAATGGGGAAAGGGATATGGGAAAGAAAGGAGGGAAGAAGAAGGGAACAAGGAAATGGGATGATGTGACCAGTACCTATCAATCCATGGGATAATGGAGTCATGAAATAATGCACAATGGAAGAGCTAATTTTCCACATTCACAATTAGTTTCAAGTAGTCTATATGGTAGAAAGGACTAATTTGACACATCCAACCTATTTAGATTCAAGAAATCATTCGATTCATTCATCTTTACGTATGAATGTACTCAAGGTAAAAGGAACTAAGTTTGTTACAATTAACCTTAAGTATTTGTTGGAAAGAGGGTTCTTGGAGGGCTATATTTGCCACTCATCAAAAAGTATGAAGGCGTTATATTTGGCGGAATTATTATTATATTTCAGCAATTAATTTGTTAGATAAAAGGGAAATAAAACAGTAATATAACAGCAAATAAATCAAGATGGGGAAGTTCTGCACATTGACTGCTCCAAAGAATAAATGGATTTATTTATTGGCCTTCATATAAGTGTGATAACAAGAGGTTTCTACAACAAATCAACAATAAAATGAAGATCGCAACATAACCATACATCAAACTAGAGCGACACCTCACTTCTTCGTTAATCTTCAAGAGTTTGATACACAAAAAGGAGCGCCATCGACCTTCAACTCCAAGCTGCTACAATCTTCAACTCCAAATCCTCAATCACCCAATTACCAATGAAGCAGAGATAAAAATGCATTTATATAAAGGTAGTTAAATGTCTCTCACAATAAAATACAATATTCTCCAACTAACTCCATGACAAGCCAAAGAAATAATAAAATAACAGAGTAGTTCAAAATATAATAAAATATTCTTGACATAAAAGAATGCACTCATCGGTCCACCTAGAAGAAGCCACCAAGTGTGCCCCCCAAGATGCATACATGAAGAAAATAATATAATACTCCCCCTAGGGGAGTGCTCCTCAACCAACTCCGCAAAAGAGCATGTGTGGTCCAAAAGATGCACGAACAAGTGTGCAATAAATATCCTCCATGAAGCACATTTGGATCTCCTTGTGTGAACAAGGTAGAAAGGTATGCAAAAGACCAAGTCAACAAGAGCTCCTTCCCACATGTGAACTCCAAAGTAGTTAGTTCCACTACTAATACATAAAAAAGTGTGCAAAGTACTTTCAATGAGTTGAGCACTTCACATGCATGATAAGTAAAAGGTCTTGCGACCTTCAACAACCTCCCAAAAATAGAAGGTGCTTTCTCTAATTTGTAACCACCTCATCATTGTCCAAGTTGACCATGTCAACTCTCCAATAAATAATAATAAAATACAACTCATCAACTAATGTGCAAGTGGATAGAAACAATGAAGATAAACCTTATCCACCTACTAACTCAACTGAATAAATTTGAATACCAAGGGGATGGCCCCTCCACTCAAGCAAAAATTATGTGATCCACCTCATCATGTGTGCTAATGAGCCCACAAGGGTGTAAACCGACTGGAAAATGAGTGAAATTATATGATATATTGTAAAGAGGTCACAGGTTCAAACCCTAGAGAACCTGCGAGCCATGTTGGTGGGCTATGTGGGTGCATCTAGAGGTATAGAGGTAGCAAACAGGAATCGACCCCATATCATGCTAGTACAAGCCCGACCCAATTGTTGATTTCCCCTAATACCCAACAAAAAGAAGAAGAAAAAAAGCATGTACCAATGAAGGGGTGCACTCCTTCACTTGTTGCACCATGTGAAATAAAACTAGTCTCCCTAGCAAAGCCCCACAATGGTACCAAGGTAAAATTAAAACATTAGGCTCAACCTAGGACGCACCACCACCAAGGGATTAAAACATCATTTGACCCTTACAAAGGCTAGATCACCATGGAAACATGTAGTAACCCCTAACTCAAACTTAGGAAATAATGTACATCAAAAAGGGTACTTGCATCATCAAATACATTCCCCCTAGGTGATGTCTAGCAATGTTACAATATTAGTTATATCACCTAGGGAAATCCCACCAAGGAAACGTGTATCACCACACCACATCCAACACCATACAAAAGAGACTTAAGAAAGTGTTATATCCTAGTGATACATCAAGTATGTCCCGACCACATGGTTAAGAACGAGTGTTTCCTCTTACAAGGTCACAGGTTCGAACCCAAAGGAGGTAAAGATATGTACAACTTCGTAGACTGTAACAATCAAAACATTGCACAGAGAAGGTCCCTTGACCCACAAACAAGGGTATCTCATACACCAATTTGGTGTCTGGCTTGGCCATGACCTTAAAATTAGATTATTATTATTATTATTTTAATATGAACACACTGAAAGGAGACCATGTAGAAACACCACCTCTTAGTGACAAACCAAAAACACCATGAAGTATAGTCGCTAGGATGCTCCAGGAATAGTATGATACATGAAAGTAACAATGATGTACATCAAAAAAGTTATCACATCATCAAATACATATTTTTCCCTAGGTGATGTCTAGCAATGTTAGAATATTAGCTAAATCACCTAGGGATATCCCACCAAGGAAGTGTATCACCACACCACATCAAATACCATAGGAAAGGAACATAAGAAAAGTGTAATATCCTTGTGATACATCAAATATGTCCCCAGCATGCATGAAATATCATGAGCATATCAAAAGGGGACCATGTAGAACACCCCCTCTTAGTAACAAACCAATAACACCATGATGCATAGTCACTTGGATGCTCCAATAATAGTATGATACATGAAGTAGCATGCATCCATATGTTAAGAGAGTAATCCATCAAGCAAACGACATGAAAGTAACACCATACTACTAGATGGTCATCAACCATGTCCATCCACAATAGAAAAGTGAATCTCCTCCACCAAACATCTAAAACAAGTAATCCAATGCCAAGAGAGATGAGGCTCAATGAAGATGTAGCCCCCCGAGTCCATCCAAATGCTTCAAAGGTTACCAACTATGAACCCCGTCAATGTGATGAAATCACAATGTGAAACCTCACACAATATAAGGTGTGACAAGCCCTAAGTTTACAAAGGGTGTAATGTTAGGTGCTGACCCTTCGAAAACATGAAATGGAACAAAGTCTTTAGCATTCTCTAGTTGGGTCTTGGCCTTGGGCTATGCACTCTGAATATGTATAGCATATCTATAATTGTACATCACAACTTATGATCAAGAACAATCCAAGGGTCAAAATTGGGATATATCAAGAGAAGCCAATTGTACCATACACCAATGCCTCGTACTTGTTGCTTGTGCCCTATAACTTTGTTCAACACCCTACACCTTTGTAGTGCATCATGTATCTTCAACATGATGTCTATGCTTTGTATTTTCCACAATACCTTACCTGTCTATCCATGTACCTTGCACCAATATCCATGCCCCCAACAACAAACTTTATAGCATCTCCCTTCTCCTATCCTACTACTCTAGTCACTACTAATCCAACCAAAACTCAATATACCCTCTATGAAACTCTAATCAATTGTGATATGTTTATACTTTATAGTGTATGCAGTCTCATTCTACTATCATTCTTACAAGGCTTAGGGTTCACAGTGCACACTTTCATAGACACCGAGGTGGAGAGAGACAGTAAAGAATGACTTTGTTATAAAGGTTCCAACCATACATCTCCCACAACAAATTGTGTCTCATATCACCACCACGTCTAACATTACTTTGGTCATGTGTCACCTTAACATCTCTCTTAACACAAAATAGCACTTTTTTTATTTTGCACACATGAGAAAAATATTGAAGCCTGGAAATTTTGTTGACAAAATGATTAATAAAAAGTTCACACAAGCTTAATTATATAATCTTCATCTCTAGTTGTTTTTCCCCTTTAAAAAATGTAGAACTCCCACTAAGTTGTCACCACCCTCATAAACATAAAAAAAATTCCAACGTCATCAAAGTTCCCTAGACAACCGTCCATGTGAAGGAACCCCTCAATCATTCACCTTATCTATAAACCCACCTAAGCAAACACAAATGTTCAAAATAAAAATAAATGTCACTTTTTTCACCATGAGTTTCATCCTCATCCTCCTCAATAGTACGAAGATATTATCAATGACAAAATTATTCATTTATTTTTCTTTTTTTCTTTCTGAAAAATACATCCGTATATTTACATTAAAATATTTACAAACAGCAAATCAAAATTATGAAAGGGTATATACAATGGAACTTATAGCCTCCTCAAGACCACTAGTGCATAAATAAACTCCGAATAACCAATTTTGCATATAATGTTTTTGCATCTTCTATTAGTAGGCCAACTACTGGTGATGCACCTCATCCCGCCACATGGTACAGAAAGAAGGAAAAGAATTGACCTCATGCTCATAAACAAACCAACGCTTGATCTTCTTGAGGTTAAACAAAGCAGAAAATCTCAAGCACTGTCAATTCCAAATCAAGAGGATCAAACCAAATCATTGCAATCACCAAAGAAAGTTGCCCCCCAATGAATCCTTCCTTGAAAAAGAATAAAATACTAAGCATGGATATATTTTCAACAACTCTTAGCAAACTAACAATTCCTGAAGATATGCTTACTGTCAGAAAGCCCACTCTTTGAAAACCTAATCGGATCGCTTGATAGATGATAAGCCATGAAATGACCCACAGCCTATACGAAAGCTGAAAAAACCAAACACTAGATAGCCTATACGGCCGCCCTATGCACCCACCTATTTTCTAAATCAACTAAAACCCACCTCTCACTAAGAACAGGAGCTAACATCTTTCTATTGTTTATTTTGTTAAATTTTGAAAAATAAAGTTGTTAGGGAGAGAAACAAGTTTGGTGTGATATTGATCCCAAAAATATGCAAAATGCTAAGAATTTGTTTCACAATGGTTTCCTTTTGGGGGAAAACTTTGTCTAATCTTACTTTCATCATTAACTAAAGCTCTTGAGCCCATGCCAAGCTCAAAATGAAAATGTTGTTTCACAATGGTTTCCTTTAGGGGGAAAACTTTGTCTAATCTTATTTTCACCATTAACTAAACCTCTTGAGCCCATGCCAAGCTCAAAATGAAAATAAACACTCTCATTCAACACGAAAAAACTTGAAAAAAATTGAACTCAGTCTCAGCACGAATGATTCAAAATAGCAGGCAGAGCAAGATAAATCTCATATAGCAAGGGTCTCAATTCTGAACCATGTGACAATGATATTTCAGCAATTGTGGTTGTATTCACATGAACCAGCATTCTTTTCAATTGCAAATTTTCCTAGTTCAAAATCTGCAAACCTTCCTTTCTTCGTTTCTTCTGCACTAAACTAAATTGAACATAAATCTCCCTATAACCTATAGCAGGAAAATCAATCCAAACAAGTCTTCCAAAATGGCAAATTTGTTATGGCTTATAGATCAATGATCAAGGGGAACACTCCTAGAGGTCTTGCCCCCATTCCAAAACCATGAGAACACGCTCTCCAACTTGCATTTTGTATTCATTTACAAAAATTTAGGGAGCATGCTCCCCAAAGCACTTTTGTGCACTTCGGTATCGCTGTCGCACTCTATACAAGCTGCTCCATGGCTCACTGATGGGTGGTCCCAATTCCACTCCTTGGATTGCTCATAAGACAGACAAATATTCTTCAGTTCTGCAAATCTTGATTCAAGGAAGAGGATACTTAGTCAATTTGGAACCAATGCCAAACCCCATCAATTTGTCTCAATTCTGAACCCTGGTGATAATGGTGTTTCAGCAATTGTGGTTTTATTCACATGAACTAGCATTCTTCTCAATTGCAAATTTTTCTTGTTCAAAATCTACAAGTCTACCAAAATGGAAAATTTGTTATGGCTTATAGATTGATGGTCAAGGGGAGCACTCCTGGAGGTCTTCCCCCCATTCCAAAACCATGAGAACACACTCTACAACTTGCATTTTGTATTCACTTGAAAATTTAGGGAGCATGCTCCCCAAAGCACTTTTTGCACTTCGGTACGGCTGTCACGCTCTATACAAGCTGCTCCATGGTCCACTGGTGGGTGGTCCCAATTCCTCTCCTTGGATTGCTCATAAGACAGGCAAATATTCACCAGTTCTGAAAATCTTGGTTCAAGAAAGAGGATACTTAGTCAGTTTGGAGCCAATGCCAAAACCATCAATTTGTTGTTTCTTGCCAGATTAAAACAATTTGAGTTAGCATTATTTATGCACAAGAAGGATGATATTTTCATGGCAGGTTGCATGATCCAAATCCAAACTCTATCTAGGTGAGTCAAAACAATATGCGCAATTGAGGTGCCATTTTAGACAAGATGGGGAATTTGAAGCATTTGTTCTGTGGTGACGTTGTTTGATTCAACAGTGTGAGTTATTTCCTACAGCAGCAACATTCAAACCCAAGCGAAATAGAGATGTTCCTATGTAGCTCAATCTCAACAGTTCTGACCTTTCTTGTAGTCAAATTGTGCTCAAGGAATAATTGTCACTATTTGAGGTTATGATCAAATTTGTTGAAGCACAATCTCCATTCATTTTGTACCAACAGCATCCACAGTCAATTGTTTGATCTCATGGCAACTCATGTTAATTTGAGAACCACAATGTTGACCACAAACACATTTCAAACACTTGCAAATACTAAGCAACTGCGCAGTGCTCTTGGAGGAGGCAGCATTTGTGAGAGGTTGTGGGCACTGGGAACATGAATAGTCATACTCGTCCTAATCTGAGTGTAAAAGAAGCTTCATTTAAATTAATTGTTTTGCATAGTTTGTTGAACTCTTGCCTCTTTTTATTTTAGCCCCTTTCAACAAGATTTAGCCATGCGGCCATTTGTGAAAGGTTGTGTGGGAACATGAACAGTCATACTCGATGCCCTAATAAGCATGTGAAAGTTCCTTCATTTTATTTAGGTCTCTTATAAAAAATAATAGGGGCTATTGTATATATTTTAAAAGTATATAAAGTAGATAGTTTTTCAAAATATATATACATTTTATTTAAGATTCATATAAAAAATTAACAAGGGTAAAATCAAAATGTATATATTTTGAAAATGTGCCCTCTTTTATATTTATAATTGGCCCATGAAGATATTGAAGGGTCTAAACAGTGTTTCTGGAGCTTTATGCATGTCAATGGTTTAATATCATGTGTATTAGTAGCACACAAATCTATGTTTTCTGCAACTAAATTGTCATTAGGCACCTTGTTTTTTAATATATATGCACTTTAATATATAGAGGTATATATTAATATATGTCTACAAATTGCTCATGGGACCGCCTCGCTCCAAGAATTTACTGGGAATCACTCCCCCCACTCCTATTTCTACTTTGCTCCAGGTTTCTAGTAACATGTTATAGATACCTTTTTTTCAGGTTCATCAACAGCAAATGATATGTTCTCCATTATATGATGAAGGTTATGTGAGAAACGAAATGAAAGATAGCAATAACATAGAGATACAGTGAAAACTGTCAATTGGGTGTAGCTTGGGTGGTTGGGAGGAATGATGTCACCTTCCCCCACCCAGGATCAATCCCTGCAAGTGACATGTTGAACTCTTAAATGAGCATATTGTTGTATTGGCCTTAAGCCCTGAAGAATCTGGTTTACCCTGGGTACCATCCTCGAAATGAGGGGAAGTACATGGTGGGTTTCCTCAGGATATGTATTCCGAGTAAAAAAAAGAGATACAGCGAAAACCAAATTCTATTACTGAAAGTACAGTGGAAAACATTGTACAAAATTACAAATACAATGGCTAGGCCTCTGCTACACTTGCTCGCAAAATATTCATAATGAGAGGCTGAAAACTACATTTTATAAGAATGCCAAAAAACCTACAAGGTAAGAACCATAACCCTAACATGAAATTGGGATTCGATGTGTATGCTGAGATGGATGAAGCTGAGTTATCTGGAAACAAAGGGGAGTTTCCGAGGCCATGCCCAAAACTGTTGGCTGATAGCTCTGTTTTGGGTCTTTAGCTTGTTGGAAAGAGAATCTGTAGACTGAGCCAAGTGCCTGATCGTTGGGCTTCAAAACCTAAAAATATGGATGGGAAGGCCATGAAAAAAACACTGTAAGATCGAGACCAGAAAACTGTGTAAACTGTCAGTCTCGTGACTATTTCTAAGATGATCCTGAATGGCCAGCTGGATCAGGAGGTCAGCTTTTCTTCATTTAGCTTATTGGCATTACACATGTGACACAACTCCAACACGTGCCATAAGAGCACGTCACTTCTCTCAGTGCAATCATATGACTTTTCATTTGAAGACAAATAACAAAAGATGGCAAGAACATCTTCTAAAACTGAGAGATTGCCAGGACAATTTTACTAACATAATCCAGACTGAATTTCCATATTCACTAACCTGTCACATTTATACTTATTCGAGCCATCTAATATTTCAGGAGCCGTGAATTGTCCAAGTGCAGCTTGGAGAGATTCAATGTTGCCTTCTATCTCCACAGTAAGATCCATCATTTTCTCATAACGCTCAGATATGTGCTGGCACTTCAAACACTTTATCTGCAACGGAAGAGCAATACAGTTGATTTTAATATCCAGCAGCCTTAATGTTTGGACTTCTTATATATTTTATTCCTGTCAAGAAGATGATCATCAAAAAGAGAAATATTACTCTAATCTTTTAAGCAGAAAGAAGTAATTTCAATGATATTTCAACAGGCAAAAATGAAATCACTTTTGACTGAAGATAGCCACCAAATATCTGTTGTATAAGTGTTGTTTCACGTGTTCTGGGGTCAACTGCCCTCTCTCCACCAGCTTCAGCAAGGCATGCTGATTGCATAGTATCAATAGCAAACCTAGGAACAGACATTATATTGATCATATTAAATATGCAAAACTTCCATAAAAACAAATCCAGAAGAAACAGAAATTCTTATTGATTTTGTTAGAAGCTTTTCTTGATATCACCAAATTGTATATGTATGTATATTATTTCCTTTTTCTGCGGGAGAGACTAAATTAAAAAATGTAAACTAGCTGGTTCTTGACAAACCATCATCATACAGCCCAGGCCCCAGAAGTTCATAAAAAACTCACCTTAAAAATTCATGAGCATCTTCTTCCCTCCCATATCCAAGGTGATTTCCAATGTTTTGTATTTTTGATAATATTCGAATGGGTGATATGGGACTTTTCCCTTCCCTCACCTTTGCAATGAGATTCTCAAGCTCACACATGAAGCACCAATCACTTTTCTGACCTGAATTGAACACGGAACCAAGCAACAATCTTGTAAATGTTCACAACCTGAACAGTCTAGTTTCTACAAGTTTAAATTAGACCTAAAAACGATATGCCACTTTGCATGGATGACCTGGAGTAAAGGCAACATACAATTTTTGGAATGAGATCCTTGGAGTAGATATGCAGCAATGGGCTTCGTAAACATCAGGCATTGTAGCACTGCATTGGCATAGCAGCTGAAAATAGTCCCATGGAAAAGATCCAAATTACATTATTAAAAATAAGAAAGCATTTTATTTTATAAAGCTCATAAAATTATTCTTGGTAAAATAGACCAGTCAAATCATTGGTATTAAATAACTTCTTCTAATAGAATAGATTCACAAAAAGTAAAGAAAGATTCAACTGGAAGAAAAATGAAAGCTGAAAACATCACGTCTATCTAAGAAATCAAACAATTAAAATTTAAATCTTTATATTGAAATAACCACAAAGGAAGGTCCCGGGATGCGGGTGTGGAGGCTGCTCGAAAAGAAGAGGAGAGAGGATCACGTGGAGAGTAATTACCAACACGTGCCAAGTAGCATGGTTATTATCAAGCAAAGTGGCATCGGATTGTTCTGCCGTGAGAACATTATGTGGAGAGCCTGTCCAAGGGATGGGAGTACAAGATGAAGGAAGGTTTTAAGCTAAGTTGCCAGGAAACTTGGGTACGGGAACGGATACGGGTACAGGTACAGGGACGCTACTTTTTGAAAAAGGGTACTTGGGTACAGGTACGGAGACGGGGACAGGGACAGGTACAAGTATAGGGATGCCACTTTTTGAAAAAAAGTACTTGGGTACGTCGGGGGTACTATATATATATATATATATATATATATGTCATAATCACATCATACATGCATATAGATTTCTTTATTAATTATGAATCATGATTCATAATCATAAATTCGATGATTATTTGAACAATGAACCTTCAAATTGAAAATTTGATAAATCATAGACTCAGTAGATATCAATTGGAAGACTGGAAGTTACATAAAATTTGATAAATCATTGTACCAGGCAGCTGTAACAGACAATTAAACTCAGACATGAAGGTACACTTGAAATCTTATTTTAAACACTTATTTGTACTACTGTTACAGGCAATAAAAAATTGCAAATTGCCAAATATATTCCTACGTATGTATTTCTCAGTATTAAATACATATGTATAATTTTTATGTGCACATTTGGTAGTCAAATTATGTTCCATGAGTGCTGAACACAAAACCATAAAAACAGTCATTGTAAATAAATGTAAAATCAACCTACCAGATTTGGACAATATTCGGTGGAATTTGAACAGTGTTGCAAAGTGTTTGACATAAGTCCTGAACCAGACTCCATACGTAGTTAGCAAAAAATTAGTTCAGATTTGGTGGGGGGTCATTACATTCTCTCCAATGGATTGCATTTTACTGAGTCAGCCGTACCCCAAGAGTACCCAAACTCAGGGTACGAAGTACCCAAACACGGGGTACGACGTATTATTTCGCCTATAAGTACCCCTTTTTTTATAACAGAGTCTCGGGTACATGGACCTAGTATGGGGTACGAGAAGGTACGGCAGGAGACGTACCTTGCGAGTACCCGATACAGGTACATGTACCGTACCCCTCGGTACAGGTACCCAAGCTACATAGGTTTTAAGTGACAAGATTGTGATCCAGACTGTTCGAAGGTAGAAGCTGCAGAGAATGATGGTGGTGAGAATGTCAAATTCGGCAATGGGTACGAAGCCGACGGAGGAGGGTTGGATCATAATTAAAAAGGCTTTACTCCTATACCCTGGTGTCGTCAGCTCATCTGACTTCTTTCATTCTTGTCATCGGGGGTCTTGGGGGTTAGTTGTGAAAGGTGGCGCACTTCTGTTAAATCCAGAATTTCTTCGTTGGTTCTTTGGCTTGCTTACTACCTGAAAGAACGAAAATGTTGGGGGACAATGCGGGATCTAGGAAGATAGGGAAGAAGAGAGCCAATAGAGAGCAGTCGTGAGCTGCTCAAGCAGCCTGGTTGTACATGGCCTCCATTTTGCAGACAGTTCGAGCAGAAACTGAGGCAGTGGAGCAAGATCTCTGGCATGAACTGGAAAAGACCAAGCCAAATGAAGAGTTATCCGCACTCGAAATGTGGATTCAAGAACCAGGAACTTCTAGAGCTCGGCAATCTCTGTTTGAGAGGATGGTTTTTCTGTATTGGATCATGAAGGGTCTCTTGGACGGGTGTTGTTGGAGAGAGAGGAAAAAGGAAAAGGTGATGATGTTCCTGTCCAGTTTTGGAAGAAACAGTACACTGATACCAGACTTATGCATATGAAAATAGATGCCATTGCCAAAGAATTGGGAATTCCATTCTTGCCCCGACTGGGTGTTGTTGGTGCTCCAGTCGACTCGTCATTGGCTGATAGAGGTGGCATGTCAGGAGACAAACAGGTTTTGTAATCTGTTTTTTGGCTTTCTTAATACCTGAAAGGATGGAAACGCCCGAGAACGATGCAGGATCTAGGAAGATAGGGAAGAAGAGAGCCAATAGAGAGCAATTATGAGCTGCTCAGGAATCCTGGTTGTACAAGGCCTCCATTTCGCAGACATTTCGAGCAGAAATTGAGGCAGTGGAGCAGGAACTCTGGCATGAACTGAAAGAGACCAAGCCAAATGAAGAGTTATCCACACTTGAAATGTGGATTCAGGAACCAGGAATTTCTGGACCTCGACAATCTCTGTTTGAGAGGGTGGTTTCTCTGTATTGGATCATCAAGGGTCTCTTGGACATGTGTTGTTGGAGAGAGAGGAAAAAGACAAAGGTGATGATGGAAGGAACAGTACGTTGATACCAGAGTTATGCATATGAAAATAGATGTCATTGCCAAAAAATTGGGAATTCCATTCCTACCCCGACTGGGTGCTGTTGGTGCTCCAGTCCACCCGTCACTGGCTGATAGAGGTGGCATGTCAGGAGACAGTCAAGTTCTGTAATCTGTTGTTTAGATTGTGAATCGATGTATGGGTCTATTTTTTGTTGAATTTTAACATGTGCATGTCATTCTTAAAAATTGCATATTGTAATAGAGATAGAACTTGAAAAGTAAACAGCAGTATGATAAATGCAGTAGTCAACCAAGCATCACACAAATTGAACACATGATTTTTCACGAGGAAACCTTTAAAGGAACAAAAACCCCAAAGCATTAGTAATTCATCCTCTAAATGAGATGACTGAGATTGTACATGAAAGAAGGAAATTTGATCTCATAATTCTGAGATGAATGTACAAAAAATTTCCAAGACGCAGGCAGGTTTACTGCTGCCACCAAATGTTGTTGCCACGTGGAGGGTGGGCTAACATCAAGTTCTGTAGCAGCCTTCTGTTGCAAACTCTAACCACCTGTAGCAGCCTTACTGTTGTTGCCCCTGACCATCAGCCTGCTGACCGAAGTGTCTTTTACCTGCTGACTGAAGTGTCTTTTACCTGTTGCCCAAAGTGTCTTTTACCTGCTGCCCAAAATGTCTTTTACCGGTTGCCCGAAATCTGTGAACTGTTGCCCATGACTGTGACTATTGCCCGAGTTGTTTATTGCTACCCGAGCTGTTTACTGATGCCCATGATCTGTGACTTGTTGCCCGAGCTGTTGATGATGCCTGTGACTGTTGCCCGAACTGTTGGTTGTTGTTGATGTTACAACAGCGAAGGTTGGGTTGCTGCCCTAGACCACCAGCGAAGGAAAGGTGGTGGTGCAGTGGTCTGCTGCTATCGAAGGTATGGCAGCCTCTGCCCATGACCACCAGCAAAGGAGCAGGGTTGTTGCTGCAGCATCCTGTGAACACCACCGTGAGCAGAGTACTGTGAAGGAAGAGACCCTAGTGAGCTAGGAGCCGCCACACTAGGGCAAGGGAAAGAATAGAAGAGAAAAAAAAACTTAGTCACTAAAATTTCTTCCACAATAGCAAGAGTGATAATCACAGTCATGAGTTTGCCTCAATCCAAGATGGAGCCGTCAAGTGATGAAGTGTTGTGTATAAAATTATTTGCAAATGTCATTTATTTATAGACTATCAAATATTTGAGTTGGTTCCACATAATTAGGAGTTGGCACTAGGGTTTAGTTCTTTTTCATCTTTGACCCTTTGACTTTAATCTTTTTGTGGTACACGGTCTTCTTGTGTTTTGACTTGGGTCACTAGGTCTTTTCTTTTGTTGATCTCATGGACCAAGATTAGGGTTAGATGGTCCTCCAAGTATTTTGTGGTCAAAGCAAATGGTCTCTAGGGTCCTTGTGGTTCATTCATGCCCCCTCAAAGTACATCATCATAAATAAGGAGAATTACTAAATGCTTTATCTTGATCTCCTCGTGGCACCAAGATTAGGTGCTAGGTCTCTCAACCAAGGGTAGCTAGTCCTTGGAGAGGTCTCATAGCCCATAGATCAAGGAGAGGAGTGCATCACATGCCCAGACCTGATCTAGGGCTTATGGTGATGACCTGGTAACTGACCAGGTGCCTCATCCCCAGGCTGCATTAAATGACTCAATGTCAAATGCTTGGTAACAAACCAAGCACCCCCACTCTCCCGAAGAATGGCCCTCAACCTCAGGTTGAGTCCCTAGTCCTGAACTAGGTTAAATTCTTGGTAACTAACCAAGTGCCTCCATTCAATGAATAGCCCTCAACTCTAAGTTGAGACCCCCAATCACAGACTGGGTCAATTTCTTGGTAATTGACCAAGTGCCTCCATTCTCCTAAGTACGCCAATCCCAGACTGGTTCAAATTCCCGATAACTGACCAGGGGCCTCCATTTAAAGAATGGCCCTTGGCCCTAGGCTGAGTTCCCCAATCCCAGACTAGGTCAAGTTCCTGGTAACTGACCAGGTGCCTCCATTCTCCCAGAGAATGGCTCTCAATGTTGCTTATTAGGAAAAATCAACACTCCCTCTTAGCGAGAGAAGTATTCTCTACCATCCAAAGCTTGTCATGAAAGTACACAAACTT
The DNA here is from genome assembly GCA_001517045.1 of Pseudotsuga menziesii. Classification (NCBI taxonomy): domain Eukaryota; kingdom Viridiplantae; phylum Streptophyta; class Pinopsida; order Pinales; family Pinaceae; genus Pseudotsuga; species Pseudotsuga menziesii. The sequence goes on along the minus strand of LPNX011077430.1, from coordinate 694,924 downwards.
TGTTGATGTCAGAGGCTTGGCCAAAATATCTGCAATCTATTCATCTGTACGAATGTATTGAAGCTTCAGGGTGCCTCTTTGTATTAAGTCTCTGATGAAGTGCTACTTCATTTCAATGTGTTTCGATCTATCGTGAAACACCAGGTTTTCTGAAAGCTTAATTCAACTCTGATTATCACAATGAATAATCATTGACTCAAGCTTTCCACCGAACAGATCAGAGAGAAGTTTCCTAAGCCAAACTGCTTCGTTGCAAGCATCGCTGGTAGCAATATACTCAGCTTCAACTATGCTCTAAGCTATGGAACCATGTTTCCTGTTGGACCAGGAGATCATTGCCGATCTCATACTGAAGCAGTAACTTGATGTGCTTTTCTGGTCTACTACATTGCCAGCCCAATCGGAGTCGGCATATCCGACTAACATTACTCCACTGCTGGAAGTATACCTGAGCCCATAAGTGATAGTACCTCGCACATATCTGAGTACATGTTTAGCAGCTACCCAGTGTATGTGCTTCGGATCGAACATGAACTGACTCAGAGCATTCACTGTGTAACAGATATCTGGCCTCATGTGTACTAGATACATCAAGGATCCAATGAGTTTTCGACACAAAGTGGAATCCACATCCTGTGAACAGGTGGTTGAGTCACGTAACTTCTTCAAGTTCATTGTCATGGGTACACTCATGGGCTTGCAGTCCTGCATTCCAAATCTCTGCAAGATATCGACTACATACTTCCCTTGTATTAGGAAGATCTCGCCTGGCTTTTTCCATACCTCTAATGCATCAGACCAAGATCCTTCATTTCAAATTCAGAGGTAAGCTCCCAATTACACTGAGCTATTAGTTGTTCCTCCCCAGTAAGGAACAAGTCGTCCAGATACAAGACTAGGATCAAGTGATGGTTATGAACAACCTTAAAGTACAGATTGGAGTCAACAATACTTCTGGAGAACCCCAAGTTGTGAAGGTAGCCATCAATTCTTGCATACCAAACTCTCGGGGCCTGTTTGAGCCCATACAAGGCTTTCCTCAGTTTACACACATGGGACTTATCCCCATGAGTCACAAAGCCTTCTGGTTATTCAATGTAGACTTCCTCATCAATTTTTCCATTGAGGAAGGTTGTTTTTGCATCCATCTGATGGAGTTTGCATCCAAACACAGCAGCAAGGGAGATGATAGTTCCGATGGTGGTATATTTGGCGACAAGAGAAAAAATTTCATCATAGTCTATGCCTTCCTTTTGAGTGAAGCCACCAGCTACAGATCTGGCTTTATACTTTTCAATGATGCCATCAGCAGCATGCTTGATTTTGTAAAGCCATGTAGAAGTTACGATAGACTTCCATGCCGGCCTAGAAATAACTTCCCACACATCATTTTTCATAATTGAACTATATTGTTCGATCATGGCATCATTCTATACCTATAGGCTTGTTGCCTCTTTGTATGTGGTAGGTTTTGCATTGATGAGCTTGCCCATAAGCCCTTAGTACTTATGGGGCTTTCTGCTTTCTCTGAAAGTCCCAAAAGGAGCTTTATGCTTCTCAGCTTCTTGCAATATTTCTCGGTACTAGGCAAGTTTCCTTTTCGAAGGAGGAGCCTCAAGTAGTTCTTCAGCTGGTCTTTCATATTCTTCAGGCACGTCTAGAATTTGAGGCTCATTTTCTTCTTCCTCCCTCTGAACTTTTGAATCTAGAATTTCATAAGGAAATTCTTCTATATCTTTTGGAAGCTCTTTTGTTTGGCGAAACACAGCTTCCTCATGGAATATCACGTCTCTACAGACTTCAATGTACCTTTGTCCAGAAACATAGATGCGGTAAGATTTCAAGCTTTCACTGTACCCAACAAATATGCCTTTCTTTCCGGAAGGCTCTAGCTTAGCCCTCTTTTTTTTTGGTACATGAATATACATAGGCATGCCAAAAATCCTCATGTGGTCAACTGTGGATTTCTTGCCGGTAAATACTTCTTCTGGAGTCTTTTCCCCCAAGATGGCATGAGGGCTTCTGTTTTGGATGTACACCTCAATACATGCAGCTTCAACCCAGAGAGATAAAGGAATATCGAGATCAGTCAACATAGCTTTGGCAGCTTGACATATCGTCCTATTCTTCCTTTCTGCAAACCCATTTTGTTGAGGGTTGTAAGGCACTGTCATCTCTCTCTTGATTCCTGCTTCTCGACAAAAATCATCAAACTCGTTAGATTCATACTCACCTCCATTATCTAACCTCAGGATATAAACGTGTCTTCTTGTCTGGTTTTCAATTAGAGCCTTGAACTCTTTGAATTTGTCAAAAGTTTCACTCTTGACTTTGAGAAAGTAGATCCAGGACTTATGAGAGTGATCATCTATGAACAATACATAATACAAGCACCCACTTAAGGAGTGTGAAGACATAGGCCCACATATGTCAGAATGAGTCAAGTCCAAGATTCCTTTAGATCTATTCTTGCTTCTGAAGAAGGATTTCTTAATGTTCTTACCTAGAGCACAACCTTTGCAAACACCATTATGTTCATGAGGAAACACTGGCATACCTGTAACCATCTTTTGAAAACCAAGGAGAGTTGTACAGTGAAGGTGTCCAAACCTTCAATGCCACAGTTCACATGGGTCAATTGTGTTGTGAACCAATGCTTGTGTGGAGTTTCTGGAAGTTTTGTAAAGACCTCCCTCTCGAACTCCAATCAATTCTGTTGAGCTTAACTTCTCATTCTTTGCCCATAGTAGGACCTTCTTGTGCATGGAAAGAACCATGTAGCCCTTATCTTCCAAGCCAGCAACATAGAGGAGGTTCTTCTTCAACCCAGGGACATATAGTATGTCTTCGATATGTAAAACAATCCCTGAGTCAAGTTGAAGTGAAGTTGAGCCAACTCCTTCAATTTTGTAAGTGGTGTCATCCCCAAGTTCTAGTTGAGTAGTGAACTTCTTCTTTCTGTAGCTGGTAAGTGTTTCATAGAAACTTGTCATATGTCTGGAAGCACCACTATCCACTAACCAAGAGTTAGCACTGTTGGTGACGGATCCTGAAAGAGCAGAGATCAGGTAGTATTCCCTTCTCGGTTCATCTTCTTTAGAATAGCATTCTTCTTTTTCTTAGGTTCTTCTTCTTCTGTTGTAGAAGCTTGGAAACTTCTTTTGAACCTTCTCTTTGGCTTACCTACAATCCTTGGCAAAATGTCCCATCTTATGACAATTAAAACATTCTACATTTGGAGCATCTAATTGCTTACTTTGTGGTTTCTTTTCTTAATTTTTTCGAGTGAAGGGCTTCTTGAACTTCTTTGTCTTGGTTGTAAGAGCAAGTTTCCCTTCCCTTGGCACCATTTGATCTGCTCTAAATTCTTCCCTCTTCCTCCAAGCAATCATGCCAAAGTCTATCAAAGTTTGGCTGAGATTCACTTCCCCTTACTGCTTCCAAAAAGGTCTCCCAAGAACTGAGAAGACTATCGAATACAATCTGTACAAGATCATCATCATCCACAGGTATACCAATAACAGAAAGTTGATCTCTTACCTGTGCAATTTTTGTGAAGGGAGGCACTACTTCATCCTTATTCATCTTCAATGTACGAAGCCTCCTCTTCAGTGCAATCTTCTAGCTGGGTGCCTTCTTTTCATAAAAGTTTGTCAAGGTGTCAAAGCATTATTTGGCAGTCTTCAATGTAGTTATGGTGGGCATCAAGGTTTCTTTGACTGAGTCATAAATGATCCTCCTTGCCTTTGCTTGCTTCTTCTTGAAGGCAATTCTTCTTGCATTAGATGTAGGTTCTTTTGTGGCATTAAGAACCAAGTCATCAAGGTCATTCTCTTCCAAGGTGACCATAAGCCGAGCTTTCCATTAGTTGTAGTTGGATGACCCCTCAAGCTTTTCTTCCTGTCTGAAGGTTTTGGTGGCCATCTCTAATTAACAGGTCTACTATATCAGGCTGCATATTTCCCAAGGTCTAGGAGGGTTACAGTGATTTGCTCTTTCATTGCAATCTTCGCATGCAAAGCTCTGATACCATGTTGAATTTTAACATATGTATGTCATTCTTAAAAATTGCAAACTGTAATAGAGATAGAACTTGAAAAGTAAAAGATAAATGCAGTAGTTAACCAAGCATCACACAAATTGAACACATGATTTTTCACGGAGAAACCTTTAAAGGACAAAAAGCCCAAAGCATTAGTAATTCATCCTCTAAATGAGATGACTTAAATTGTACATGAAAGAAGGAAATTTGATCTCAGAATTATGAGATGAATGTACAAAAATTTTCCAAAACCCTAGCAGGTTTACTGCTCCCACCAAATGTTGTTACCACGTGGAGGGTGGACTAACGCTGAGTTCTATAGCAGCCTTCTGTTGCAAACTCTAACCACCTGTAGCAGCCTTACTGTTGTTTCCTGTGACCATCATCCTGCTGCCCGAAGTGTCTTTTACCTACTGCACAAAATGTTTTTACCTACTGCCCGAAATCTACGGACTATTGCCCATGACTATGATTGCTGCCCAAACTGTTTGCCGGAGTTGTTTACTGTTGCCCGAGCTATTTACTGTTGCCCGTGATCTGTGACTCGCTGTCAGAGCTGTTGATTTTGCCCGTGACTACTGCATGAACTGTTGGTTGTTGGTGTTGTTACAGCAGCAAAGGTTGGGTTGCTTCCCTAGACCACCAGCGAAGGTGGTGGTGCAGTGGTCTGCTGCTTTCGAGTGTATCGAAGCCTCTACCCGTGACCACCAGCAAAGGAGCAAGGTTGTTGTTGTAGCACCACCGTGAGCAAAGTCTTGTGAAGGAAGATGTTATATTTTTAACATTTAAGCTATATGATCTTAGGATCTTATCTGAGAGAATAACAAGCACAACAATCAAACACAAGAGACTGAACACAAAGATTTTCCTCGGGGAAACCATAAAGGAGAAAACCCTGCAACTTCCTCAGAGATAGAATCAGCACCAAAAGTAAAACCCAAAAACAGTAAGATGATCTCCCGATAGCAGTAGTCTCTCTCTCTCTTGTCCCAACTTCTTCTTTGTCTCTCAGTTATGCGCTACAACTGAGTGTGAGTGAATGTGTGATAAATAGAGAGGCTCCCTCTCTATTTATACTAATTCCCGACTTGACAATAACTCACTAGTGTCGACTTTTCTAGGAGAGTCTAATAACCCTAGGGCCCCACAACTGCGAGGACTTTAACCCTTGATCAATAAGGAGGGTTACACTCTATGAATTTACATGACTTGTTTACATTATTGAATCTCCAGATAGGAACATCAGGGCATGACATGACTCAATTACGTTACAGATACTTCCCGGAATAAACATCAGAGTACAATACATAAGATATACAAGTGAATACATTCTGAAGTTACAAATACATCAACAAAAGAGACCCTAGTGAGCTAGGAGCCGCCACACTAGAGCAAGGGAAAGAATAGAAGAGAAAAAAAAAACTTAGTCACGAAAATTTCTTCCACAACAGCAAGAGTAATAATCCCGATCACGAGTTTGCCTTAGTCCAAGATGGAGCAGTCAAGTGATGAAGTGTTGTGTATAAAATGATCTGCAAATATCATTTATTTATAAACTATCAAACATTCGAGTTGGTCCCAAATAATTAGGAGTTGACATTAGGGTTTTGTTCTTTTTCATCTTTGACCCTTTGACTTTAATCTTTTTGTGGTACAAGGTCTTCTTGTGTTTTGACTTGGGTCACTAGGTCTTTTATTTTGTTGGTCTCATGGACCAAGATTTGGGTTAGATGGTCCTCCAAGTATTTTGTGGTCAAAGCAAGTGGTCTCTAGGGTCCTTGTGGCATTCATGCCCACTCAAAGGACATCATCATAAATAAGGAGGATTACTAAATGCTTTATCTTGATCTCATTGTGCCACCAAGATCAGGTGCTAGGTCTCTCAACCAGGGGTGGCTAGTCCCTGGAGAAGGTCTCATAGCCCATAGAAAGGAGAGGAGTGCATCACGTGCCCAGACCCAATCTAGGGCTTATGGTGATGACCTGGTAACTGACCAGGTGCCTCAGCCCCAGGCTGCATCAAATGACTCAACGTCAAATACTTCGTAACTAACCAAGCGCCCCCATTCTCTCGAAGAATGGCCCTCAATGAGTCTCCCAGTCCCATACTGGGTCAAGTTCCTGGTAATTGACCAGATGCCTCCATTCTACCAGAGAATGGCTCTCAATGTTGCTCAAGAAAAATCAACATTTTTTGCTTCATAGATGTTATAGTAGTGTATGGGCAATCAAGAGGAGTAGTTTTTTTTGGTTATTATGGACATGTATGGTTCAAACTGTATAAAATCCTTGTTTTCCCCTACGAAGGAGGGGTAAATTTGATGACTAAATGTAGTAAATATGGCTGTAGGGTGTGTCAATCTGAAGGGATGGGTTAAAATGCAGACATCTGGAAATTGTAATTCTCGTTTATATTTAGATAATAGAATTTTTTACTTACAAAACAAAAAACAACAAAGGAAGATTAAAAACCATCAGAAAATCCTAAAATCTTAACAATTAGTTTTTTATTTACAATCAAAATTAATGCATGTATAAGGGTTGGCATACATAATTCAATTAACTCTATGTTGCACGGGAACGGTTCCCACCTTTTGGGAAACTCATTCCAGAGGTTCCCACGTTCCAGGGAACTTCAAAACGGGAACGAAGGAACTTTTCGGGAACTTTGACAGGAAAATACAGGAACGCCGAAACTTTGAAAGTGACGTTTCCATTTATGGGGACTTATCAACATTCCCAAAATTGACAAGAACTGCCTCCAGCTCTTCATCCAAAGAAACAGCCACACATTCCAGGCAAACGTTCCAGCTCACGAGCTCTTTAGCGACAAACATTCCTACGAATTTTAGCTGGCAACAACTCCCGCTAAATCAATTCCCACTAATTTTAATTTATAAATCCATGCCCTGTGCGTTTAATCAACACACAATCGGGATCGATTTACACTGAGCATTGATTGTTAGTCTTTAGAGGGTCGAGTGACAGAGCGTTGAGGGTCGAGGGAGTTGCTGCTGTTGAGTTTTGACAGAGCCGAGCCAACGAGAGGGGACTCGGTAGGCCAACGAGAAGGGAGTCGTGCCAGCGAGACAGAGCCGAGTGTCGACGGGACTCGACAGTGACAGAGCCGAGTGTTGTTGTTGTTGCTGTTGCTATTGACATCTGTTGACGGTCTTCATTGGCATCTTTTACAACAGAGCCGGAGCCGAGCCACCGAGCGGCCAGAAGGTATAGTCGCATACACTCATGAATCATAGATTCATATATTAACTTTTAATATTTATTATTTTATTTTTTAATGAATAATCATTTGAGTTGTGGGTTATGCACTTAAGGTCGAAGCGAAATCAGAAATTCTAATTACAAAGTGCAGAGTTACAGAGTTTTAAAGTTTTTTAATTTTCATTGTTTAGTGTTTATGGGTTACCAGTTTTTAACTTTTTTCACTGTTTACAATTTACAAATTTTTCAAGGATTGTATAATAATAATATAATTTATGTATAGAGGATAAATTATATCAATTAAGTTTTAAAAACAATAGAGATAAGTTTATATCAATTTCATTACACTCGTATATAATATCAATAATGTTTTAAATTTTTCATTTTGAATGTTTTAAGTTTTTTAATTTTCACTGTTTAGTGTTTACAAGTTACCAGTTTTTAACTTTTTTCACTGTTTACAATTTACAAATTTTTCAAGGATTGTATAATAATAATATAATTTATGTATAGAGGATAAATTATATCAATTAAGTTTTAAAAATAATAGCGATAAGCTTATATTAATTTCATTACACTCGTATATAATATCAATAATGTTTTAAATTTTTCATTTTGAATCTTGATCATTTTTATTTTGAATTTTTTAATGTTTTAAATTACTTACTGATTTTAGATTTTAGATTTATCATTTTAGCCTTTAGATAATTTAAAATTAAAATTTAAAACATTATGTCATTAACATTTTGATTTTGATTTATGGTTTTCCTGTTTCTGTGCAAAATTCAATATAACAGTTAACTTAATGGTTAGATTTTTTATTTTTTATTTTTATTTTTTAACTTAATTTTAGTTTAAAGTTTTTTAGTTTTTAACATTTTAATTTTAATTTATTTATACATTTTGGCCAGAAAATGTGCTAAGTATAGAGGATAGTGTTTAGCTTTTAAAATTTAACATTTTAATTTTAATTTTTTTATACAATGTTTTAAGTTTTAACTTGTTACTTTTGGCATTTTAAATTTTATTATTATTACATTTTAATTTTTATATTAGAAACATTCAAACAAGTTAATTTTTAAATCTCTATTTTTTAGTTGATAGTATTAGTTACAAATGTCAAAATTTAAATTACAAATTTCAAATTTCATATTTTACTTTTAGATTTGGCATTACTCATTACAATGATTACATCAACGAAGATAATAATTTTACTTCAATCAGCACAATAATATGCTTTGTATACTAAAATTTAATTTACAAACAGAAATTCATGTTAATTTACAAATTACAACTTATTCAACTATGTTCATAAAATCAACTTATTAATAATTTACTTCAATGAGCACAATAATATATTAATATGATTTGTAGTCTCCAATTCAATTTACAAACAGAAATTCATAATTGTTAATTACAAATTACAATTTATTCAATTATGTTCATAAAATCAACTTATGGAATGCATGTTTGTTGCAATTTACTTTACAAATTTACTCAATAATCATGATTCATAACTCTTTGTAGTTCCTTGTCAATTATATTTAAAATTTAAAATTTAAAATTTTCAACATGTAAATTTCAATTTGCCAGATATCAATATATGAGAGTATTAAACTTGTTATGTTGTGTATTAATCAGGAAAGTCATGAAGAGTTAAAGTGCAGAATTGAGGGAGCAGAACATTAGTTCTACTCCAAGTCCAAATGCAAGCCAAAGTCAAGTTCAAGAATTATCAAACCCTAAGAAACCCTTGTTAAAGTTTGTGAACAAAATTACTAAAAACAAGAAAAAGAATAGTGGGGGTTGTGAAGAATGGATGTGCACATTGTGCAACCATGTGTTTCAGGGAAGCTACACTAGAGTGTGGCATCATCTTTTATCTCTACCTGGTGATGGGGTTAAGGGTTGCTCGTGGGCTTGAAAAAAGGATGAAGATTACCAAGCTTCATATGGTTGCCACATGTGTTAGTGAGGCAAATTTGGATAGTGGTCGTCCTTTTAAGGTACCTAGAATTGTACCATCCTCCATTGATAGGCAAGATTCAGTGAATCAAAGTCAATTAAACCAACTTGAGTCTGAGGGGGGTTCTACTTCTCAGAGGAGTAAGAGGTCTCCTAGTGTTGCTGCTGAACAAATCCATAAAATTTACAATGTGGTGCATAGGGATGAGGCTGATGATGCTATAGCGGATATTTTTATGGCAAATGGAATTTCATTTAATGCTACTCATTCACCATATTACAAAGAAATGGTGAAAAAATCATAGCTGCTGGGCCAAGTTACTCACCCCCGGGTTACAACAAAATGAGGACATCATTGCTAGATAAGGGGGTAACAAGAATGCAGGGACTTATGGGCGACCTCAAACAATCTTGGATTCTTTCAGGATGTTCAATAGTCATGGATGGTTGGACAGACATTCAACAAAGACCATTATTGAATATTATTGTCACATCTCCAGCAGGGCCCTACTTTTTGAAAGCAATTGATAGTAGTGGAAAATTGAAAGATGCTACCTTCGTGTTTGAAATTTTGAAGGATGCAATTGAAGAGGTTGGTCCCTCGAATGTAGTACATGTAATCACAGATGCAGCACCTGTTTGTAGAGCAGCGGGATTAATGATCCAAAGTCGATATAGGCATATCTTTTGGACTCCTTGTTGTGTTCATGCCCTTAACAACGTCCTCAAAGACATTGGCAAAATATCTTGGATTTCAAATCTCATATCAGATGCGAGAGAAGCACAAATGTTCATTTGCAACCACCATGCCTCATTAGCAATCTACAGGATGAAATCAAGGAAACATTTTTTGAAACCTGCAGAAACAAGATATGCCAGATACTTCATTCTTCTAGAACGTATGGTTGAGGTGTATGCATCCTTGCAAGCCACTGTTGTTGCTCAAGAGTGGAATGCATGGTCCGAGTCTAAATCAGCTCAAGCAAAGAAGATAAGAGATCCGATCCTAAATGAAGATTGGTGGGCTGAGGTTAGATATGTTGTTTCATTTACATCCCCAATTGTGGAGTTGATTAGGTATGCAGATTCTGATTCCCCTAGTCTTGGGGAAATATATGAATGTATGGATTGCATGGTGGGTAAGGTAAGGCACATAATTTGTCAGAGAAATCCCTCTTTGGAATTTTTCCAGGAAATACATAAGATAATAGAGAAGAGATGGAGAAAACTCAATACCTCTCTTCACATGGCCGCATATTCCCTTAATCCAAAGTGGTATATGGAGAGACCAAATAGAGTTCTACCCATTGATGATGAAGAGGTTAAAGATGGGTTTCTTGATGCCATAAACAAGATGTATACCCTTGATGAAGCAAATGTTATGTGAGAACAATTTATTGATTTGGTACTTTAAATCCTCCTACTTTCACTCAAGATGCAAAGAGGGACATTAAGATTTATGCACAAAAGAACCCTATTGGATGGTGGAAAATGTATGGGGGGGAAGTTTCAAAGCTTCAACATCTTGCCTCACGTTTGCTATCTCAAGTTGCTAGTTCCTCGGAAGCTGAAAGGAACTGGTTCACTTATAGTTTCATCCACTCTGTTAAGAGGAATAGGCTTACCTCTAAGAGAGCAGAGAAACTGGTTTAAGTGCACTAGTAGTCTTCGACTTTGTTCAAGGAAGCTACCTGAGTATTTAGAAGGTCCTGTGGCACGGTGGGATGTGGATGTTGAGGATGCTGCTCAGATTGATGAAGATGAGGATAATCCTTCACCAAGTGCAGGCTTGGTTGAAATACCCTTAGATGACATTGTATCTAATCTTGCTGATGATGATGATGATGATTGGAGGTGCAGAGCCTTGTGAGGCTCGCCGCTCAAGCCTATATGGATAGCCTTGCTACTGAAGATCGCACTTTATGATCCCCTTCATTGTTATTTTGGGCCTTGTTCTTTGGGCATTTTTGGATTGTGTATTACTTTGGTCATTTTGCCAACTTTTGGACTATGTAGTACTTTGGGAATTTTGCCAAGTTTTCCACTATGTATTGCCTTGGGCATTTTGATTTTGATTTTACCAATATAAATATAAATATCAATGTGATGTGGATGATTTCAATATCTATTTTTTAAATTTAAAAATTGTCTTTTCATTTTTTAAATTTCAATCATTAAATAATAAAAATATATGTAAGGCTTAGTTTTAGTAAGGCTCAAATTAAATTACATATCAATACTTATACGAATATTTATATCATAAATTATAAATATTATTAATGATTATAATTTATATGTAAGACTTAGTTCTAGTGTTTTAAATATTTTATTTTTATATTTTTATATTTTTTAAGTTTTAATATATTTTATTGCCGTTCCCAACCTGCTGTTTCCTGCAAATTTGGCAGAAACCTCTAGCCATATCCGACACTCGTTCCCACGTTCCCAAAGTTCCCATGTTCCGGAAACTTGTGCAACGTTGACATTTGACAAAAAAATCAAAATTGAAAGACATGCTGAATTTTTAAAAATAGCTAAATTTTAGGCACGAAGGCCAATGATTTCACCTCAATGAGAGGAATGGACAGCTGGGCTGCATGGTAGCCAAAGAATAAAGACAATTTAGCAAGCTCTGTCAGAAGGACACGGCTCTAAATGCAAGGGCAGATGATTTTGATGGCTACACAGATTGGGGGGATTGCCACCATCCCTCTTTAGTGCTTGTGATTCTGGCATTAAATTCAAATCCTCGTGGACACAAACTACAGCACCCAAACCTGGAAGAGGCAGGAAGGAAAAATTAAGGGCAACAAGCAAAGCAGTAAGTACGAAGAGAGTAAATGAACAAGATTAGAAAAGTTCCCAGTTAAATGCTGATGCTGTGGAGGTACAAAATTTCCTTAGATGCAGTTTTGGAGAGAGACAAGAAGAGAAACATAGAGGGACTGAAATAGCCAGCCCAGGGCAGCAAGCTGCCAATGCAGTGCAGTGGAGAACAGCCTGACTCAGAAGCCCGATAGGAATTGGAGGATAGATGGATAAAGAAAAGATGGATGCTAGTGTTATCTCCACAGATGGATGCTTGTGTTATCTCTACAGGTAGCAATGGGAAAACCCACAAAAAACAGAGATGAGTCATGAATGAGAATGAAACGATGACCTCTTAATTTTCCAAATCATTGACATTTATGAAAGGATGGAATGCTTGGTGACAATTTTGTTGCTACTTGATCACACTGTTACCTCTGGCTTGGTAACAGTATCTCTCTTGCAGCGAGCGGTTTTGATTGGCAAATATAATTTCTGTTTCCAATGTCAACCCCCAGCAGCCTCTAAAACTCTTCCGCAATTATGGTGTATGAACAGAAAAATAGAATGGTCGAGTACAGAGAACCTGTAGCAGATATCAATGGCAGTGGACATATGGCAGTTCCCAGGGTTTGCAGATTTTTCTAAGAGGTGCAGTCTCTGTATGGCAGCTAGATCCTCTTCTTACAGCGTGGCTTCTTGCTTTGATTCTTCTACATTGCAGCGGATTGATATTGTTTCTTCGTTTCAGTACTAATATTTTCTTCGAATTTGCAGCAGAACTTCCTTCACATAAATTCTAAACTTTTGTGGCCAAGGGCCCAACAGAGAAACTCTGAAATTAAATAACTGTGTCCAAAAGACCAAAACAGCAGCGTGGCCAAAGGCCAGATCAGAAGACGAAGCTCTGATACCAATTGAAGCCAACCCAATAGGTTACTTCACTTCAGCATCCATCATAATAGATTCTAAAACAAATCCATATATCTTCTCAATGATATTTTTATTATCCATATATTCCATAATGATTACTTGAGTACAATGGGCGTGTATATACACGACAACACGTAGAGAGAGTAAAAGTTATGTCCTTTCAAAAAGGCATGACTTGTCATTATTACTACATTAATGATAATAGCATAATGACCATTATTACATGAGTTCACAAGATTTATTTATTAAATAGTGGGAATATACCCTAGGTATATTACTGTATTACACATCCCACACAAACTGAGCCATCCATATGTCCATGAAACATAGCCAAGGGGCAAGGTGAAAACACTCTTGGAGTAACCCCAAAAGCTAACTAGTTGTATCAATATTTTGTCAATGTTCTAATTTCTAAAAATAATAGATCTTTATGTCTATATTGTGTTTTTGTATTTGTCACTTGTGATTTTTTTAATATATAAGATATTTTTAATATATATATATATATATGTGTCCCCCTTGTCCTATTTCAGGGGTCAACATTGTCCCATCTCAGATACTTGTCTTCACATGTCTTGTGTGTCTCATGCCCCAGTGTCATGTGACTTAGCTAGTGGATTATTATCTATTCTACATTTTCACATGGATAGAAAAACTCACCAATATCATATCTCAATGCAAAAAAAGAAAAAGACAAACACTCATTTTGAACAATTTCTGCCACCAAGTTGCTGAGTCTGAATTGAACTCATAGATTACAGCCTTGCCAAGTCGTTTTCCCAGCTGGGTTTTTCAAGATTGCAGCAGTGAAAGTCAAAGTGAGTCAACAAGGGGGAGTTAAATTTGCAGGAAAGGAAATTTATTGACCTCGAAAGAATTAGACAGGACAGGTCTACAAAGTTCCCATCCTTCCAGTCTACAAATCATAACTTGCAGGGTTACATGCATAATTTGAGAAACTCTCATTGCTCTAAGAATTGGTAGGAAATTCAAAACTCTGTTCTGAAGTAGTTGATGGTTGGTTCTGTCATAATGTCTGGAGCTTTGGATAAAGTTGATCAGAGAAGCAGAAGAACGGGCATTCTGTCTACCCAATCCTAGCAGAGCTGAGGAAGCAAGGCCTCACCAGGGAGCTTAGCAGTTTAAGCAGAGAGGAGGATTTTTATTGGGATTTGAGAAGCCAGGAAAACGGCTGTGGAAGAAGAAATGGGCCACGACCATGGAACAAATCCACCAGCCCCCTGCAAGCTAGGGAGTCTGCTTGGGAAAGAATGAAGCTCAGAATGAAAGAAATCCTGGAGGAATTAACTATAGAGATGGAAAACATGACTCGGGCAGAATGAAAGAAATCCTGTAGGAATTAACTATAGAGATGGAAAACATAACTCGGGCTGAAGAAGGCCTTGGACTTAGCAAGAGCAGACTACCATAAAGGTATCAGAAACAAAATAGAATGATAGATCTGATGAAGTAAGAGTAGGCACCTCAATGCCAAGATGGAGATGCTCCTTGAAGAGACCATATAAAACCAATTTCTATTGAAGAGGATAAGGAAGCCATCCCACTTCCAACTGGTCCAGGCGCCTAAATCCACCCCAATAGTTATCTTGGGTCTTTTGGAATCATGTTTTTGTCTTGTTTTGTATCCAAGTCTACTACAGTTGGTAGCCCACTGGATTGGATATTTTGTTGTCAGAGATATAAATACATTAAATCCCGAATAAGAGAAGAAAAGGTTTAGATCTGTTGTACTCGTATTTATGGTTGATGTTTTATTCTGACAGAACTCCAATCCTCCTGAGAGCTTAACAAGTATATCAGACAGCTCCAGATTTTGTATATATGTACTTTATTATTTTCTAGACGGAAATAATATAAAAACATTTTTCTAGCAAAAGAAAATATAACGAAGACAAGAGAGTTGAGAAATAAAGCCCCCCAAAAGTCGACTAGGAAATATAACTTTATCCCAAAGCTGGGGATACTGAGTTACCTTGTCTTATCAAACTTAAAAATCTGGTTTCCAAAAGATTGGATACGAATGTCTAAAGGATACACCCATCAGTGCCAACAATTAAGGAAGTGAAATTTTTTATATATCAAAATCTCAAATTGATATATATTATAGATCCTTGATTCAATCACATTGAATAAGCAAACCAGTCATCTTGTAGATGTAATAGAAGGATGGGGTTCTGTCACCTTCTTCATTCTTTCATACAGTTTTTGTTGTGTAACTCACCAAAGCAAACTTCACTCTGTTTCTGTTACCAGAATTTCTAGAATTCTATCAGAATGGAGCCAGGAGAAGGCTTGAGGAAGAAGGGGAAGCTGAGAAAGAGGCCTACATCTGGATTGAAAAAATCGGGGTAGCATTCTCTTATAAAGAAAGCCAAAGAAAAGCCTCTGTCCTCCACTGAAGCAGTTATGTATGTCACATCTCGAATTTGACAAGCCGCTGGATATCTCAGAAGAAGGTGAGCAAGGGCTGAACAACCCAAAGCCTCTGGGAAAGAAAGGTGCCACTGAAAACAGAATGTCCCTTAATTGGAATGATCTGGAACATTCTAGAGCCAGGTGCAAAATTTACAAGGTAGTAGCCCAGTATAAATGATGGAAGGGTTTGGGGAATGGATGATACAGGTGAAAGAAGAAGAGTTTGACATGAAGACTCGAATTAAGAAGAAGTTAGAAAACATTAATGATAAGCGTGACAAACAGCAACCAGATCCAGATGGTGTTATTCAGGTTTTGAAAAAGGATATCTGTGGGGTGCTGGAAATCCAGAGACAAATCTTAGTGAAGCAGCTGTAGCTGAAAATTTCTGTATATATTCTGACAGAGTTGGTGAAGCGTGCTTCGTTTTGACCTAAGTCACCTGGTTCGAATTCGTGTTCGAGTTCGGCGACTTTGAAGTTCGTACAAAATTCAACAATGAAAATTTTGGTGATAAAATTCGGCATTAAATTCGAGACTGTAAAATTAAAATATATATATATATATGAACTTGTTTGGTATTAGTATTTGTATTTTTTTAGTAATCTTAATATTAGTTTTAATTATACTAATATTAATGTTAGTTCTAATAATCCTAATATTAGTATTAATTTTGGTTTTAATATAATTTTAGTATTGATAATAATATCAATTCTTGTTTTAATATAATTATAGTATTAATAAAATTTAATTAAATCTTTTAATATTAATAATAAGAGCACTAAAAAGAAGATTATTAAAATTATTAACTAACATCACAAACACAAACAAGTGCGTGAAAACTTAATGGATAAATAATAATGTAAAAATAAATTATATGAAAATCAATAAAATAAATGAACCCTAGTTCAAGGTCGGCCCGAAAGAACAACGCAAACAGTTTTATTGACAAACGCAATTATCCTCCAAACCAGTTTGCTAGGCACCCACGAACTGGTTTGTCAAGGGCCCTCGAACAATTTAAAGGTTTCAAGGTCGACTTTCAAGTGCTGAGACTGGATAGAGCACAACCGTCGACGGCAATCTGTGCTGCAGTTCCGGTCTAGGGTGTCAGACAAATCCTAAACTCACCATTTTTCATTTCTCTCACACCGTCGGGTGAATCAGCGACGGCAAGTCCGGATGCAAGGGGGATATGAAGTTTCGCAGAGGCTGATCATCATAGTGTTAAATTCAATGATGAAATTTGGCAAACTTACCCATTTAAATTCGTCCTCCCATAAAATTCGACGAATTTCGATTTTCAAGCCTGAAAATCGGCGAATGCGGTGATGTAGGTTTTGACAACTATAAGAGAATGAAGAAGTGGAAATCCTGCTTCAACGGGTTTCCTCGTCCAGGAGAGGTACCTTCCACCACCTCAGAGGATTTGAATGCTGGCAAGAACGACCAGGACCAAAGCAGTTCTAAAAAGGGGTGATAGTAGACACATACCTCGTCCCTTTGCTAGTAGTTTTTTCAGACTTCCTATTTAGAACTAGAAACAGAAGTGTCTGGAGTATCTTTAATTTTTGGACTTTATTGCTACTTTTACTAGCAAAGAAAAAATATATTTCCAGAACTTGAAGGATATGATGCCCAAGACCATGGTAGAGTGTTGAATTGCAGACTGGATGAAAATGCTCCAAGAGACCACTTGCCTTTGCCACTCATATGAATATTGACAAAGAAAATATCTACAATGTGCATCATAGATGATCTAATGAAAATTTTAACAGAGGACACCAACAAAGAGGATTTATATTATGTGCATTATTTTTAATCTAAAAATTAGTAAAATGTCAACAGGGAAAACCGTCATACCTGTTTCCACAATTGATGAGGCCACAAGGAGGTAGGTCAAGCTTGTCCCAATTGAGAAGCTTGACAAAGGATTCATATGGAAATAGCATCTGACAAACCAAAAGCTGCAAGAGAGGAATAATTATTAATATACAATGAAAGTACATGATAAAATAAAAGTTTATATACAACCAGCACAAGTTTGAGGATTAACGTAAGTCCCCATATGCTTATCCAATTAAAAGAGAAAACTGTAAGCAATAATTCTGCTAAGAAGTACACAGCACAAATCTGTGCAGGACTTATAGTCTATTGTAGAAGACGAACCTTCCTCTTCCAATCACAACAAAACAGTTTACATGTTTCTACAATACCTTGGTTGATTTTCCTGGGCCTTCATTTGAAGTTCTTGTAGAAATTTGTTTAGACACTTTTGAAGATTTCAGCTGCTGTGCAACTCTTTTGACAGATGCTTTCAAAGCATTACTAGTGGGAAGGGAAGAAACAACACTCTGGAATGCATTAGAGGATACCGCATCATAGCTGCCACTCTTTTGACGTGAAATGCTACGGGCAGAAGTTTTTTCCTTCAATGATGAAGAATGTTGAAAGACAGTTCTTACAGACCTCCTGTTTGCACCATTAGGATCAGTAGTCCTTATGCCGTCAATATTAGGCACTTCTATTCTATTATTGAGATCATTGAACAGATGAACTTGAGAATCAGAGCATGTAGAACTAGGAGAACCATCTTTACTAGGCAATGAACTCTTTGGGCTTGAGACCATTGAAACCGAATGCTTCTGACTGGAGGAATTGATCAAAGAGGCTCCAAAACCTGAGTTATTTTTACCAGAGCTTTTAGTGGTTGGTGTATCACGCTTATGAGCACTGTAGGAGCGATTAAGAGGTATAGAGCCATCCACCACATGTCCATTACTGCTGGATGTACAATTGAGAGACCTACAGGCATCCACAACATGCGAACCGGTGCTGGAGGATTGATTAAGGGCATCTACCTCATGGCCATTAGTGTTAGACGAATAACAAACTGTCTTGGAAGTGTGTTGATCATTTACACAGCCCTTTGAGATGGAAGGATGGTTGCCTGCACTGGAAAGATGAGATTCATTCTTGGAAACAGGAAGATCATCGGTATCACTTGAAGGGCTGTGGAGGTCATGCTCAAATCTGCTAGAGCCAGAAGGATTGCCCAAAGAGATACCAGATACAGGAAGATGATTCCTATCATTCTTCAAAATAGAGAGATCAGTTGTAGAGACCTTGGAAGAAGAAACATTATTCACGGCACTTGAGGAGCTGACATCAGAAAGAGGAATTTCGTTTTTGGAGATGTCAGTAACAACAGATGTAGCACTCGATGCACCAGATCTGAGAGTGCTGGATGAGTGTTCACTGCAGTTTGAGTTAACAGAGACATCTGACACACAACTTTCAGAGGTACGAACACTAGCTACCGGAACATCCTTTGAGGGAGCAATATGTACACAGCTGCTGGTAGATGATTGAACACTGGACTCCAAAACTTTGGGCATAGCATCATCCACACTGGGTCTGTCACCTATGGTTCCAGGATTGATCTTAATGTTAGAAGTTTGGGGTCCTTTCGATGGAGTAACATTGTGTTCCTCAATAACATTGTCATCCAACTTCTCAATGGTAGGAGCAGAGATTCTAGGCTCAGCATGTTCATCCAACTGCTTGATGGGGGTAAAGCTTCTTGGCTCCTGTAAATTAGACTCGTAAGCCTCAGTTTCCTGGGGTTCAGATAAGGAATTCAAAATAACTTCACTTTTTTGAATTGAAATACTTGGCACAAAAGCATTTGAATCATCAATATCAGGTGGCTGACAATCATGCTTGTGGCCTTGCCTCCAGTGAATTATTTGGCATTTTCCTGAGCTGCAAGAAACAAAACCCCATTAGATTATGAACAGGGAAAAAACAAAGTTTAGAATCATTATCTCTGATGTTTGTTATTACAACTATATCTACTTGCAGAAATAAATAATTGCATTTGAAAGCGGAAAAACAATATTGAAGAAACTAAATATTTTGCAAGCCCTAAAAACTTTAAGTAATTCAAAAAAGCCATCCCTTTAGAAGAAAATGCAAAATAACAGTAATTAAGAAACAGGGCCCTAATTCTAGAACACATCCCTGGTAAGAATGTCAACTGATTTGTTCAAGAGAATTCGAAACTTCAGGGCACATTTCTGTTCCCCAACGGCAACAACCTTTACATTTCAAAACAAGATCCAATGCATATTAACAACTTAAATAGAACAGTACCTGGCCTTGATTCATTTAAGGTTTACTCTACCACTTTGATTTCTTTCTTTCTACCTTTCATTTTGTCAATTTCAAGATATTGAGTTTTGCTGGCCTCAGCTCTAAAGATGTGCTAGGCCTTGTCAACTTATATAAAGATTTGCTAAATCCTACTTCCACATATCCACTCCCAAGTATGCTCAAGGGGTTTGCTCAATCGGTTGTGCCAAAGTTGCTGGGCATTTGGGCCTTGGCTAATTCTGTGATGGTAGGTGCCCAGTTCAAATCCCCTTAGGTGAGGCACACTAGTCTACACAGACAGGTTTAATAGTGATGCCATCCACAATCATGGGGAAGCAGTAAGCACCCCTTAGGTTTCCCTGGGGTTGAAAAAAAATAATCGATTCCCAAGTATATCCATCTCCTGTGCTAGGGACAATAAAGAAGAAAATAAAACAGATAGCTAGACATCACACTTGCCCATTGCATAGTTCAAGCACCTTACCAAACTAGAAAGAGTGATATAACTTGGTTTACGAAGCAAAGTTCAGGAATAAATGCGAGACCCATAATTCCATATAAAAGCAACACCCCAAAACAACCACCCATGTATCATAGTCCAATCACAACAATCTACTCATTGCCTTTGCACATATAGATTCAATAGTAATACCAGAATTTAGCACTGATGGGTAGTAATTTTGGTTTGCAACGAATGATCCGAGTTCGAATCTGATAACTTTGCATAACATGAAAGTTCTAAGAAGCTTTCTCACAGAATGAGACATAACCAGCAAATCCAATCTAAACTGGTATAAAAATCTACAAATGCCCTCTTCAATTTGCGTGCGAATGGGTAGACAACAATCAGAAATGGATTTCCCTCTAAAATCATCTCCAAATTAGCTCCTAATCAGCTTCAGCAGCAAGCAAGATTTACTCACAAAATCAGCTACAAACTTAATACATGCAAGCAATGACTGATAAATAAGGCAGGGAAGGGGTTTGAAGCAAGGTTACAAAAACCAAACCGGTGGTCGAACCGGCCAACCCTGAAAACCGGAACTGCACCAAAACCGGGAAAAAAAACGGATCACAAAACCGGTCCACCGAAAATATAAAAACTACTTAAATTTTGAAAAATTATATATATATATATATATGTGCAACCATGTGAATCCAAACCATTATACACAAATTTGCAAAAAGTGCTCTTGCTATGTGCCATACTGAGCATATTTCACTAGAACCTTCCCCACTCAACCAACTTTTAAAAAAAAAAAATTAATTAAAAAATACCCTCTTAAGTGTTGTTGTACAGTTATGCGTGGAACCAGTCAAAACCAGCCAGTTCCATACAGAACCAGTCATTTCCGGTTTGAGACACCGATTTGACCCGGGGAGGGCCCAAAACCAGTCGGACCGGCCGGTTTTACCGGTTCCAATAAGGTAAGTTTAGGGGTCTGTTGAAAAAAACTAATACTTATCAGTTATTTAAAGTTAAATTTTGTGGCTGACCTGCATTTATTGTGCCTAGATGCAGAAGTCCGAGTAAATGTCTCACTTAAGTGACATTATAAAGTGCATTTATAAAGTGACTTTATAAAAGTGATTTTTATATAGTTCTTGGGGTCTTTTATTATTTTGGGGTAAAGTGACATTTACGAGAGAAATGTGATTTTTTATATAGTTTCATGACATAGGTGACTTAAGTCATGTCAACTCGGGATTAAATCACAGCCATCGATCTTGTGGGCAAAGATTCAATCTTGACCATAGAAGATGAAGAGTTGGGCAGTTACCCTAAATGTGAAATAAAATAAGCTTGAGTGGGACCTAAGGGCACGCATTCCCATAGTCTTTGGAGAGTAGAATGAGGATGGTGAAGGGCTGGGCTGAAGGGGAAGAAGTTTAGAGAAGCAAGAGGTTGCATTTACCAAGGAGGGCGAGATACCCAAACTTGGAGGGAGGCACCAATTTCAAGGAAAAGAAGTGCAACACGTTTTTCAAGGCAAGGAGGCCG
This sequence comes from Pseudotsuga menziesii, assembly GCA_001517045.1. Classification (NCBI taxonomy): domain Eukaryota; kingdom Viridiplantae; phylum Streptophyta; class Pinopsida; order Pinales; family Pinaceae; genus Pseudotsuga; species Pseudotsuga menziesii. The sequence continues at coordinate 673,361 of LPNX011077430.1, read as the reverse complement.
TACTGCTGGGCGATACACCTGATTTAGCATAGAGATTGAGAAGACCATACAGCTTAGAGTTAGCACAGAAATCAAGGAGCATTTACTGCTGAAGGTACAGTAATTTCCAGCACAGTTTCGAGAACGCAACTGTGCACAGATTTCGAAGAGAAGATTCAGAGTTTTGGGAACCGTACAGCAGGCCATACAAGTCTGTACGGACTGTACTTGCTGCTGGTATTTTTCCTGTGCATTTGGCACAAAAAACAAGGTGATTCTGCTGCATGTACTTGCTGTAAACTTTAAGTTTTGCTGACAGCTCTTTAATGAAAAATTCCTCATTCTTCCTGGTTTTCCCCTTATGGGTGGGTTTTTCCAGAGTCATTTAACCAAATATCTTGTGTTAAAATGTACTGAATGTGACTGCTGTTTACTGTTATTTTTTCCGCTGCTATTTCCAGATTTACTTAGCATTTAGTATTTCTAATTCTGCCCATAAAGTACAGTTGGATGCGTTTGAGATTAATGCATGACTGTAGAAGTTTATATGAAGTAGAAATCAAGAGTTTGCTAAGTTGCCTGACTGAGTTTCCTAGTCAAACTGTTAATGTTTGACAGTGAAATTGTGAATTTTAACATGGTATCAGAGCTAGGGCTCTGAGGTTTCAGTGGACAATAGTGTTGCAGCTGTTTGGCAAGAGGTTTGCTAGTCGATACAACTGAGTACTGATTTTGGCACTTGGGTCGCAAGTGGTTTGCTTGGTCTTTTGCTTGGAAAGGAAGAAAAATGACTTCTAGTATCAGGTACAAAGATCGGTTGGAGGGGATATCCAACTTCCTGCAGTGGAAGATAAGGATTGCAGCTGTTCTGAGAGAGAACAAGCTGTGGTCGTTCGTTAGTACTACAGTGGTACCGCCTTCGGCAGCAGATCCCGTTGCTTTAGACATCCATGAAGTGAAGGAAACTAGAACTCAAAGGATTCTCCTGGATGGAGTGAGGGACCACCTGATTCCTATTTTGGCTGAGATTTAGAAACAGACATGCAAGGAGATGTGGGATACACTAAAGAGCTTTTATGAGAACAAAAATGAGAACAAGCAGATGGCCTTGAAAGACAAGCTCCACAACACGAGGATGGCCAAGGGAGAAAATGTGGCCTCTTATCTCAACCGGTTCAGGCAAGTGAAGGATGAGTTCAGTGTCCTTTGTGAGGTCATTGCAGACTCAAGTTGGTGCGTATAGCCCTTAAAGTTTACCAAAGAATGAGGATGTGTTTGTGAAGTGTGTGGTGGGTCGAAAGAGTTTTCCTTCATGGGAAAGATTATGGGATGACTTTACGCAGGAGGAGATCCAGGAGGGGTCTCAAGAGAATGCAGAGGCTGGTATTGATGAGCAGGATGTGGCCCTTTCAGCAAAGGGCAAGAAGAATAAGGGCTCGAGCGGTGGAGCTACACCGGAGAAGGACATGAGCAAAGTGAAATGCTTTGCATATCAGAAATTTGGCCATTATGCAGGCCATTGTCCAAACAAAAAGAAAGGCAAGAATAAAGAGGGAGAGACTGCGACATCAGCTGAGATGGAGGACTTTGCGAATAAGTTCAATAAGGAGTTCTCTTTGGTCTCAGTTCTTTCAAGGAGCAGTGTGGCAGATTGTGCAGACACAGGGGCATGGTTTGTGGGTAGCGGGCATCCGGGCATCGCATCACATGACAGGGATACGAGCTATGTTCCTGACGATTACAGATGTCGACTCAGGTGTACATGTGGATAGTGGGGTCAACACCACGCATGCAGTGGGGGGGGTTGGACATATCAGATTCCAACTGGAGTCGAGAAGACATTTGGAGGTGGCCAATGAGTACATAGTACCAAAGCTGAAGATCTTACTCTCCTCGTCAGCTCTAGAAGATGATGGATATGCAGTCTTGTTTTGTAGTGGGAAAGTGATTATTTATTTGTTGGGTAGGACTCCGGATGCAGCACGAGTGCTTGGCACTCAAGATGGCAGGATGTACAAGTTGTGGGGAGAATCTGTAGATGGTGAATCAAGTTGGATCGCTGGAGGTGACTAAGTTAGCTAGGCATGACACTACATCCAGTTAAGTCATGAAGCCAAGTTGGTATGAGATAACACTTGAGGATGAGCAGGAGGGAGAGGTGAACTCTCAGTTCAGAGTTGTCTGGCACAGGTAGCGCATGATCCAATGCAGGTAGCAAAGGGGCCTTATGGTTCATATGGAGCAGCTTCAACAATTGGAGTGAGGGGGTTGGAGATAGATTCAAGTGAAGGTACCAAAGTACCTCCCTCACTAAGAGGGAGTATTAGATTTTGTAGCTCGAAGGTACTTCTGCATCTGTCTCACTTAAGTGACTTTATAAAGTGCATTTATAAAGTGACTTTATAAAAGTGATTTTTATAAAGTTGAAGTTGGGGTCCTTTATTATTTTGGGGTAAAGTGACCTTTTCGAGAGAAATGTGATTTTTATATAGTTTCACGACTTAAGTGACTTAAGTCATGTTAACTTGGGAATAAATCACAGCCATCAATTTTGTGGGCCAAGATTCAATCTTGACCATAGAAGAGGAAAAGTTGGGCAGTTACCCTAAATGTGAAATAAAAGAAGCTTGAGTGAGACCTTAGGTCACACATTCCAAGAGAGAGTCTATGGAGAATAGAATGAGGAAAGTGAAGAAATGAAGGAGAAGAAGTTTAGAGCAGCAAGAGAGGGCGCATTTACCAAGGAGGGCATGTTAAAGATAGTGCAGCTGCGAGAGCCATTTACTGAATGGTACCCTAGCCAATTAACTAGGGTTCCTGGTCAGATAACCAGGCAGTGTAAGTCCCTAGCAAGTACCCTAGGGCCCCCAGCAATCTACTAGGGTTGTTGGTCTGGGACGAAGCTAGTTGATGCCGTGGAAAAGTCCCTAGCATTTGGCTAGGGCCCCTATCTGTCTCTAGGGCATTCTAGTCAAGGACCACACAATGATTGGTCATAGGGACCAAGCAGATCCTGCAAGCTGAGACAAAGACATCCTAGTCTGGGAGCACGCAAATTCTTGGTCAAGGACCAAGCAGGTCCTGCAAGTGGTTGATCAACATTCAGTCTGGAACTGAAGCTCAGCATAGGGCTGAGGACCATTCTCCAGGAGAATGGAAGCCTTGGTTAGGGACCAAGGGGTTGATCAACATGATTCAGTCTGGGACTGAAGCTCAGCCTAGGGCTGAGAGCCAATCTTTTTGAATGGAGGGCCTTGGTGAGTTAACCAAGGTGATGATGTGTTATGCCCTCCTCTCCTAAGTCTTGGAGATGGTTGAACTAGGTTGTTTCATCAAGGGGACTGGCCACCCCTTGATGGAGTCACTAGCACTGACATTAGGAGCAAACAGGAGGACCAGAGGATCACGTCATCTAGTGTGAACCTTCCTTATATGTTGTGTCACAGGGTTCTACGAACTTCAACCATGAGGTTCGAAGTTCGTCGAACCTCAAAAAAAAAATCTGGTTCGTTTAGGTTTGTCGAACCTCATAACGGCCATTTCACAGTTTTTGGGGTTTTTTTTACGTGTTTTCTTCCGCGAGTCCACCCTCACCCTCCGAGTCTTTTACCATAATCTATCTCCACCCGCGTCCACTAAGTCTCCGACAAGCACGCTGCACAGTGCGAAGCTCAAACCCTCGCCATACCTCGCGACGCAGAACCCTCGACCCGGCATGATTCTGGACGGCGGAGTCCCAACTCTAGACAATGGAGTCCAACCATGATTCTCGACATCGAAATCTGGACAAGTTCGAAACCAGACATATGGTGCAGTCCACTCACGAGTTCGCACTTAAGTCTATTTTTAATTGTTTTGAATTTATGTTTATTTTTAATGGTTATATATATATGTATATGTTTCAAACTTTTATATATTGTTTCATATATATATATATATATATATATATATATATATATATATATATTATTTGTAGAGATTATAAAACATTAATATATGTTTATTTTTAATATAAATTTTAGTTTTTGAAAAATTCAAAAATGTATATAGTCGAACCTATGCCGAACCTCATTGGAAAATTGGAAACCGTATCGAACCTAAAGGTCGCCGAAACCGAACTCGAACCCGAACCTTGTGACATTGCTTATATGGTGATGATAAAACTTACAGTTTTTATGTGGAACACTTATGGACTACATGCATTGAGAGAGAAATATAAAAGTTTGTTTGCTTTTCCTTGTTACTTGTGGACTACATGCATTGAGAGAGAAAGATAAAAGTTTGTTTGCTTTTCCTTGTGGGTAAAAGGGGTGTCTTCCCACCTTGTTGATTACACCTTTGGTCTTGTAGGTAAAAGAGTTGTCTTCCCACTTTGTTGTGACACTTCTTGTTGAATTGTGGTCAGCCTTGTGTTTGGTTTGGTCTTGTGTTGACCTCTCCCTTGTTGTGCTAGCACCCCTTTTGAGTGTGGTAACTTAACCCTTTGATTTGATGTTTTAACTTAAATTTATATTTTATATGTGGTAACCCTCCTTATTGTTATGACGTATTGACCTTTGTAGAGAAACCCTAAAGTCAATGAAGAATTAGAAGGGAGAACCTTCTAGGAGTCCTTAGAGGTTATAAATACAAGCCTAAGCATTGATTATGTATGTGTCTTGAAGATGAGATCTGATCTGACTGCTTATATCCGATGTAGGGTTTGATGCTTGCTTATTTTGGGTGACGTCTAGGGTTTCCAGACCTCTCTTGCTTGAGTGCTCTCTTTATTTGGATTTTCACCAGTTGTTTGCCTCTCCCTCCTCCACACGTGTGAGCCATACTTTGTTTCAAGCCGTTGTACCTTGCTGCCATACCTTGTTTGAGTAGTGGTTGCCTTGTGTGGGCTGTTAAAGTGGGCCGCTGATGTTTGTGGTTTGTTTGTGGGCTGCTAGAGTAGGGTCGCTGCTTGTTTGACTATTGAGAGGGTTGTACAGACTGTTTGTGTATTGTTTATGGTGACCGCCACCTACCTGGAATGTTTTGGGAGCCACTATGGCAGCCACCACCTGCTTGACATGTGTTTGGGTGCTGCTAGGGCAGCTGCCACCTACTTGGACTGTCTAGGTGCTGCTAGGCCAGCCACCACCTGTTTGGAATGAGTTTGGGTGCTGCTAGGCCAGCCGCCACCTGTTTGGGATGAGTTTGGGTGCTGCTACCTGCTTGGGCTGAGTCTGGGTGCCTTCACCTGTGTTGCTACCTTGTTAGACTGTTTGTGTGCGCTGTCACCTTGTTGGACTGTTGCTTGGACTGTTTTGTGTGGGACATTGCCTGTGTGGGCTGGTCTGAGGATGCTATTGTTTGTGTTGAGGCCGATGCTATCTATGTGAGCCGGTTTGAGGGTGCTGTCATTTGTGTGAAGGTAGCTGCTGCTTATGTGGATTGTGTTTAGGGCACCACTGCTTGTGTGGAGGCTGCCACTGCTTATGTGGACTGTGTTTATGGTACCACTGCCTGTATATCTTGTGGGGACTGCTTGAGGGTACATTTTGCCTCCTAGTGGCTGCCATCCACTGCTGTAGTCTTCTTTGTGGCTGCCATTTACTGTTGAACACTTGTTGACTGTCATGGTTATTATTTTTGGGTTTGATCTTGGATTTATTGTACCCTCTGTAAGCTGCTGTACCTTATACTGTATTTGACCAACCCTATTTCTCAGCACTTGTCTCTCTCTCTCTTAGGTATGTCCATGCCCTCAGGTAAGGGCCAGACTTGTTCCATTTTGTTGACTTGCCTCCAACAGGCAAAGTCTGATCTGAAAGTAACTCTAAGTATAAGGAAGGTTCACTAACCCTAACTTGATTTATTAGATCTGATTTTTTATTTTGATTACTGCTGCTGTCATCGAATTTATGATTTATAGTGTATCTCTGCAGTTATTAAATTCTAACTTTTAACACGGTGATCAATAGTGAGTGTTAAAGTTGAAAGAGATGAAAATTATTTCCTAAAATTTAATTTTTTGTTCAAACCCTACCTATCCTAAAAACTCAACAGCGCGAGATACCCAAGCTTGGAAGGAGGCACGAATTTCAAGGCAAAGAGTGCAGCACATTTTTCAAGGCAAGTAGGCCGTACATGGTACAGTTGATTTGGCACAGAAGTCAAGAAGACCATACAACTGAGAGTTGGCACAGAAATTGAGGGTCATTTATTGCTGAAGGTAGAGCAATTTCGAGCACAGATTTCGAGGCAGCGGCTGTGCACAGATTTCAACGAGAAGAATCAGAGTTTTAGGGGCCATACAGCAGGTCGTACAAGTCTGTACGAGCTGTACTTGCTGCTGGTATTTTCCTGTGTATTTGGCACAAAAAACAAGGGGATTCTGGTGCATTAAATACTTAATGTACTTGCTGTAAACTTCTGAGTTTTGCTGAGAGCTCTTTAATGAAAAATTCCTCACTCTGACTGTTTTTCCCCTTGTGGGTTTTTCCAGGGTCATTGACTCATTTGACCAAATATTTTGTGTAAAAATGTACTGAATGTAACTGCTGTTCACTGTATTTTTTCCACTGCTATTTCCAGATTTACTTAGCATTTAGTATTTCTGCCTATAAAGTACAGTTGTATGTGTTTGAGATTAATGCATACTGTAGAAGTTTATATGAAGTAGAAATCAGAGTTTCCTAAGTTTCCTAGCTGAGTTTGCTAGCTGAACTGTTAGTGTTTGACAGTGAATTTTAACATTAAAGGGTCCCCCATCAGGCTCTTGAAGGTACCTGACAAAAATCAATGTCTGACTCCATCTATTCAGCAAGTTAAGATCTCACTTGGCTGTATTACTGTAACTTGACGAAATCAGTGGCCAACTCTGTTCATTTTCTGACAGAGCCAAGTCAGAAGTGGCTGATTCTGAGAGACATTGTCACTTCTGACTATACTGGCTTAAATTAATGGCCCCAAAGCAAACAACTCCAGTCAAAAACCTCAAAGGGACTACAAAATTAGGAATATCGAGGAAAAACGAAATACAAAGCACATAAGAAAATTGCTTGTACCAAGGTAATATTGTAGCGTGGGCTGACAAATTTCTGCTAGCTTACAAAAAATTGAACTTCTAAGGAAGATGCTAAGTGTTAAACATTAGAAAGAGGAAATGACGTGTTATTTCCATTTCCATAAGCTTTATGACCATCAACAAATATTTTGTAACAATCACAAAAACATGCACAGTCTTAATCTATGTTGCAAATTGCACCAAAACCCGATTCCTCCTTTGGAATCCCTCTATATCCAGCAAGTTTGGTGAAATACATAATGTTCTCTATAACACAGAATTGCAAGGGAGAGCTCCTAGGGATCTTGCCTCTGCTCCAAAACAGTGCTCTCAGAAATGCACTCCCAAAACACTCACAATTGAGAGCACGCTCCTCACCTACAATTTTGTGCTCCCTAGAAACTTTAGGTAGTGTTACGCCTCTGCAGTTCTCAGCATTCCAACAGGTCATTGGTAGAGAAGGGCTCCAAAGGCCACGTGTGGGGCTCCCTATACATGGTTGGCCATGGCCAGGCCCCTTGGTTTTACTCTTGTATGTACTATTGCTTAGTGGCATTGTTGACTGCCCTTTATGTGGTTTTAGGCCCTAGGGTTGGTGTGTGGGGCTTCCAAGTGTGGGCCATTGGGTCACATGACCACATTTAAAGTCAAACTGCTTGAGAGTGATTATATTTCATCTAGGGAGCTCATTCCTAGTCTTTCATGTTGATGTATTTGTAACTTCGGAAGATATTCTGATGTATATTATCCTTGTATGTTGTAGTACCCTCATCGGAGATGTGTTTGCCTCCTTTCGGGATGTCATTATTGTGTATGGACCTTGAGGTACAACCTTCGTTGTAAGTCAGGGCAATAGTCCCCAGTGTAATATCATGTAATGTATTTTTGGAGTCTCTAGGAAAAGTCCGCCCTATTAGGGTAAGAGGTCGGCCCCAGTCATATATTAGGTCAGTCACTTGAAAGGTATAAATAGGGAGGCACCCTCCCTCATTTATACACACACTCACTCACTCAAGTTTGCATGAGGAGAGAAAGAGAGACAAGGAGGAGAGATAGATAGCTGCAGAAGACTTCTTCTTATTGGGTTTGATCATCTTGTGATACAATCTTTGTGACGGAAGTATTCTGAGGAAGTTTGCGGGGTTTTCTCCTTTAAGGTTTCCACGGTGGAAATCTTTGTGTCATGTGTATCTGCTCCATCTTGTGTATCTTGTTGTACTTCTTATTCTTTCAAATAAAGATCCTAATCAAGCTAATTAGATTAGAAAAACTAACATGGTATCAGAGCCTCTCTGAAAGAAGGCATTGTGCAGCAGCAGAAACTAGGGATTCCTAGTTCAAGGTCTTCTCTCCACAGATCATCAAGAAAAGAGGGCTATGCTAACTCGCCCTAGAGGGGCACATCTTTTGGTCGAAGCAGAATCAGAATTGAAGAAGTTTCATTTTTGCCCCTAACACTAGTGCCGGGGGAAACTAGGGCATCAAGTTTCAGAGGCTTCCCACACCAATCTTCAAAAAAAAAACTTACTGAGGAACTCGCCTCAAGGAGACGCATCTTTCTGTCCAAACAAAATTATCAAACTCCAAGTTTGGAAAATTAGGGTTTCTCTGGCAAACCCTAGGTCAGCGCAGCTCCAAAACCAGGTCAAACACCTCAATTCGATAAGATCCAAATCCTTGTAATTTCCATTTAAGGTTCTCATTTGAAAAGATGACTCACCATACTCAACTTGAGGACAAGCTTGGAGGAGTTGATAACTTCCGAGCAAGGTAGTACAGAATCTCCCTGATCCTTGAAGAGAATGATTTGAATCAGTACATCAGTGGAGAAGTTCCAGAGCCAGAGGGAGATGAGACTAAGGCTATTCACAAGAAGAACTTGGTTAAGGCCAAGAGAATCATTGCAAATTCTATTAAGGATCACCTCATCCCCCATGTGTCATCCTTCAAGACACCGAAGGAAGTATTTGATGCTTTGACAAAGATGCTCGAAGGAAAGAACATCAATTGGAAGATGACATTGGGGAACCAGCTAAAGAATGTGAAGATATAGAACTCAGAGACTATACTGTCCTACTTCACAAGGGTTCCTACTTCACAAGGGTTGCTCAAATCAAGGAACAACTTGAAGCAGTTGAAGAAAATGTAGAAGAAGGAGAGATTGTGATGACTACCTTGAATGGCCTCCCAAGATCATGGGACTCATTTATTCAAGGAATCTGTGCAAGAAGGAAGTTGATCTCTTTTAGCCGACTCCGAGAAGAATGCACACAAGAAGAAGCTCGGCTCATAACAAGAGAAGAGAAAATGGGAGCAACTGAAGATCAAGCTCTCACTGCTCACACCAAGAAGAACTACAAGAAGAAGGAGATCCACCATCACAACAAGAAGGACAAGAAACAAAAGAAGCTCAAAAAAGATCCTTCTAACATCTGATGCTACACTTGTGATGAAAAGAGACACTTTGCAAGAGACTGTCCCAACAGGAAGAAGAGACATCATGCTCATAACCGCCGAAGACGATGAACCAACAAACAAAAGATTTAGAAGAGAGTAGGATGGTTCAAAGGAAGAGTATGTGCTAATCTCAACACTCACGGGCACTATCTCACATGGAAGCAATGATTGGCTTGTGGATAGTGGGGCATCTAAACACATGACGGGATACAAGAATCATTCGTTAATATGTTAGAGCATGAGTCGCCTCACAAGGTGAAACTTGGGGATGATTATCAATACCCCATAAAAGGAAGTGGAGAAGCTTCATACAAGCTAGACTCCGGGAAATCTTTAAAGATGAAGGATGTGCTATATGTTCCAGGATTAAAGAAGAATCTTCTCTCCATCTCTGCACTAGATGCAAAGGGAATCAGAGTTGCATTTGTTAATGGCCAAGTTGTAATGTGGCCTAAAGGAAAGACAATAGATGATGAAGCAGTGATTGGAGAGCAAGACGGAGGCTTATACAAACTAAAGGGACAGCCTGAACAAGCATTGGTTCATGACTCAATAGAACCAAGTAAACTATGGCACCAAAGGCTTGTACATGTGCATAACAGAGCACTACCAATTGCAAGCAAAGCAGTCTCAAGACTTCCAAAAATCCGGGCAAAGCATGAAGGCATTTGCAAAGGATGTGCACAAAGGAAGAATGCAAAGACATTTCCCAGCAATGAAAATAAAGCTAAAGGAATACTGGAGATAGTACACTCACATGTATGCGGTCGCATGTCTTCCTTCTCACTAAGCGGGTATGTGTACTATGTTTCCTTTATAGATGATTTCTCACGTAAGACTTGGATATATTTCTTGAAAGGGAAAAATGAAGTATTCAGTAAGTTCAAGGAATACAAAGCCTTGGTCGAGAATCACACCGAAAGGAAGATCAAGACTCTGCGGTCAGATAACGGCGGAGAGTTCACCTCCAAAGAATTCAAGGAACTCTACAAAAAGTCTGGGATTAAGAGAGAGTTAAGCACTCCATACAATCCTCAGCAGAATGGCGTTGCGGAACGAAAGAACCGAACCATAATGGAAGCAACGAAAGCAATGCTACATGAACAAGATCTTCCAATGCACCTCTGGGCGAAAGCAGCAAGGACAGTTGTGTATTGACAGGACCGTACTCCTCAATTATTACTTGACAACAAGACTCCTGAAGAGGTTTCTCAAGAGAGAAACCAAAAGTCAGCCATCTTAGAATATTTGGCTGCCCATTGTACATACATATCCCAAAGGAGAAGAGGACCAAGCTCGAGCCTTCTGGAAGGAAGGGTATATTCATAGAATACAATGATACATCAAAAAGGCCTACCAAATATACTTCCCAAGATTCAAAACAATCGACTTCAGTAGAGATGTAACCTTTGATGAAGACTAGACATACTCTAAATCCAGGAGGCTACCTATTGAAGAGGTCAAGGAACCTGAAGGGACGAGAGACTGAGGTACAGAAATTGTAGAAGCAATTCCAGAAGACCATGAAGATCATGACATGGCAAAACCACAAGAGCCTATAGAGACACTTCACAACAAGGACTCCCATAAGAGGAAACCAGCATGGGCACGAGAGCTCATACAAGAACCAGAAAGGCATGGCACTCCAGAAGGGATGCATAGAAAAAGGAAAAGACCAAAGCCTTACAACAGCTATCTGGCCCTGCTGTTGTGACATCATTAACAAGGAACCTTCCACCTATGTGTTGAAATATTGTAACTTCAAAGGATATCTAAATGTATTTTACTGATGTAACCCAAGGGAGATGTTATTATTCCTCCGACGGGATGTTACTATTGTATTTGGTCATCATAGAGTCATGAGGTAAAGCCTCCACTTGTGTCGAGTCTTTAGTACCCTAATAAATAATATAATATACTATTTTGAGTATTCCTAGGTGAAGTCGACCCAGACAGTTTAATGGGGCCGACTTGTCTAGTGCAAAAGTCAGTTGACACATTGTGTATAAATGGAGGAGTTGTGGTTCTTATTTGAACACAGACTCACTCACTTGTGTAGCGCATAGGAGAGAGAGAGAGACAAAAACAGAAGGAGGAGACGACCTGTTTTGGGGTTTTCTTTTATACATCTTACACAGAGGAAGTTTTTGTTAGGTTTTCTTCCCCTTGAGGGTTTCCCAGGATAAACGTTGTCTAGCTTGTGATTGTGTTTCTATCAGTGATTCTTGATATGTTGTTGCTGTGATTTTGAATTGAATACTATTGAATCTAGTCTAGCATATGAAATCTTAACATGATATCAGAGCTAACCTGATTAGAGCAACTTTCACAAGGTGAAATTCTCCCTCCTCCCTCTCCGAAAGAAATTAGGGTTTCTGCAAAAGTTGGAGTTTTGAAGATCTGCTTGCATAAAAAGTTGCACCCTTCTAGAGCACATCTATTGAGCCCTAGATCGAAGTTTTTGGGTGCCTGGATCTTCGAGAAAACCAAACCCTAGTTTGGCAGTGAACCAGAAAACTGCAGTAAAACAGAACCAGAAAATCTGCAGTGCTGTAATCTTGCAAGTAGGATTTGAAGACTGAAGATTAGGGATCTCCAGAAAGCAGTTGGATCAACCAACTCGCCTCCTCCAAGCGCATGTACTGGTAAGGTTTCAATCTCCTATTTTGATAGATTTCATTTTTGAGTGACTTACTGGACAAGATGGCCCCATGCACTAAGCTTGAGGACAAATTGGAAGGCCTAGAAAACTTCGTGGCTTGGAAGTATAGGATTGGCCTCATTCTGAAAGAGAATGGTCTTGAGAAGTACATCAAGGATGAGATTGCAGAACCTGAAGAAGTTGAAGCTACGAAGAAGCATGAACAAGACCAAATCGAGGCAATGAGGATCATTGTTGATTCCATTACGGATCACTTGATCCCTCAGGTGTCAACTAAGAAGACACCTCAGCAAATTTATGATGCACTTTCCAAAATGTATGAAGGAAAGAACATCAACAGAAAGATGAATTTGAGAGCTCAATTGAAGGGCACCAAGATGAGCAAAGGAGAATCTATTCAAGATTACTTCACAAGGGTCTCCCAAATCAAAGAGAAGCTAAGTGCTATTGGAGATACCCTTTATGAGGATGAATTGGTTATGACTGCTCTCAATGGCCTCACTAGACCTTGGGACTCATTTATCCAAACTCTATGTGCCAGAAAAGAAACTATGAAGTTTGACATGGTGTGGGAAGATTGCATACAAGAAGAAGCTAGAGTAGCCAATAGAGAAGCTCTCCTCAGAGAAGATGATCAGGCTCTAGCTACCCACACTAAAAAAAGAAATCAATCAAACTTCAAGAGGAGTAATCATAAGCCTTCAAAGAAGAAATTCCAGAAGAAGAAGGATTACTCAAAGTATCAATGCTACAACTGTCATAAGATCGGACATCTTGCTAGAGAATGTCCATCATCAAAGAACAACAACAACAAAAGGCACCATGCTCATCTAGCTGAAGATGAGGATGAAAAAAGACCTCGAAAGAGAACTAGAGGTGAAGATGTAGAAGAATATGTGTTATTCTCTGGACTCTCTGGGTCTGTAACACCTGGAGAAGATACATGGGTTATTGATAATGATGCCTCTAAGCACATGACAGGAAAGAAGACAACTCTGTCAAATCTTGAAGAGAAGAACTCTCTACAGAAGGTATCATTGGGAGATAACTATCAATATCCCATCAAAGGTATTGGTGAATCAAGCTACAAGCTTGACTCTTGGACCTCCATGAAGATGAAGGAAGTACTGTATGTACCAAGTTTGAAAAAAAACCTACTCTCCATCTCAGCTATAGATAAGAAAGGATATAGAGTTGCTTTTATAGATGGACAAGTACTTATGTGGTCCAAAAGAAAGACACTTGAAGATGTTGTAGTCATTGGAGAAGAAGGAGGATTGTACAAGCTCAAAGGACATCCAAAGACAGCCCTTGTCCATGAGACTACCAGCTCAAGTGAATTGTGGCATAGGAGACTTGCTCACATCAATTACAAAGCATTGCCCTATGTGAGCAAGGTGGTAACAGGGTTACCAGATCTGAAATCGAACATGAGGGAACCTGCAAGGGATGTGCACAGGGAAAGAACATCAAGAATCCCTTTCCGAAAAGTGACACAAAGATTAAAGGTACATTGGAACTAATCCATTCTGATGTATGTGGTCCTATGCCCTCCATATCCTTGAGTGGATATGAGTACTATGTCACATTTATTGATGATTATTCAAGAAAGACTTGGATATACTTCTTAAAGAATAAGAGTGAAGTGTTCGAGAAATTCAAGGAATTGAAAGCCTTGATAGAGAACCCGTCAGAAAAGAGAATCAAGACACTAAGATTAGATAATGGTGGAGAATACACTTCAAAGGAATTTGAAGCATTCTGTAAGGAGGCAGAAATCAAGAGGGAACTAACCACTCCTTATAATCCCCAACAAAATGGTGTTGCGGAAAGAAAGAATAGAACTGTCATGGAAGCGGTGAAGACCATGATTCATGACCAAGACCTCCCTATGCACCTATGGGCTGAAGCTACAAGAACAGTCGTATATGTGCAAAATAGATTATCTCACAGTGCTCTTGGATTCAAGACTGTTGAAGAAATGTATACCAGAAAGAAACCTGAAGTAAGCCATCTCAAGACATTTGGTTGTCCAGTATATGTACATATTCCGAAAAAGAAGAGAATCAAATTGGATCCTTCTGGTAAGAAGGGAATATTTGTAGGATACTGTGAAGTCTCCAAAGCCTTCAGGATATACATTTCAAGATTCCATCATATCGAGATTAGTAGGGATGTGAGATTCGATGAAAATGCAGCTCTTAAGAAGTCTAGAAAGTGTCAGCTTAAAAAAGTACATAAAAAGGATGTACCTCCCATAAGGACAGAAGTTGAACCAACTCCTGAAATAGTAGCATCAGAAGATCATGACATGCTAGATCCTCAGGAGCCCCCTACTATGGATATCTCTCGAAAGAGAAAACCTGCTTGGGTAAGAGAAATCATACAAGAAGCAAAAAGATATGGAGCACCAGAAGGCTCCACAAGAACCAGCAAAAGATCAAAGCCATATTCTAGTTATGTAGCTTTGATGTGTGACCTTGTAGATCAAGAACCCACCAGCTATGAGGAAGTTGCACGAAAGGAAAAATGGGTTGAAGCAATGACGAAAGAATACCAGTTGATCATAAAGAATGATGTTTGGGATATTGTTCCCAAACCAAAAAACAAGAGTGGTATCTTCGAAATGGATCTACAAGATAAAGCCTACTGCAAATGGAAGTATTGAGAAGTACAAAGCAAGATTTGTGGCTAGAGGATTCTCTCAGAAAGAGGGGATCGATTATGAAGAAACATTTGCTCCAATAGCAAGGTACACTTCCATCAAAACTATCAGGGCACTTGCTTCCACGATGAAATGGGACTTACACCAAATGGATGTAAAGACAGCCTTCCTTAATGGTGTGATTGAGGAAGAGGTTTACATCGAACAGCCACAAGGATTTGAAGTCGAAGACAGAGCGACTCATGTATGCAAGTTGAAAAAGGATCTATATAGACTGAAGCAAGCTCCTAGAGCTTGGTATGGCAGAATAGATAGCTTCTTGACAAGCATGGGCTTTACCAAGAGTAAAGTTGATCCTAATCTTTATATGAAGATTATGGATGATGAACCAGTCATACTATTGTTGTATGTGGATGATCTATTTCTGACTAGAAATGAGAAACAGATCAAGGATTGCAAGAAGAAGCTAGCTGAAGAATTCGAGATGAAAGATCTTGGACTGATGCATTATTTCCTAGGGCTAGAAGTGTGGCAGAGCCCAGAAGGAATCTTTTTGAATAAGGAAAAGTATGCAGTAGAAATCATGAAAAGATTTGATATGTTGGATTGTAAAACCATGGCCACACCCATGGACACCAACTTGAAGTTGTTGTCTGATGAGACATCCGAACTAGTGGACATGACTCATTATAGACAGATTATTGGGTCATTAATGTATCTGACGAACACAAGGCCAGATATATGCTTTGTTGTGAACACCTTGAGTCAGTATCTAGTTAAACCTAGACAGGTTCACTTGATAGCTGCAAAGCATGTGATGAGGTACCTAAAAGGTATGATTGATCTGGGACTGTACTATGGGAGAGATCATGACTACAATTTGTATGGGTATACAGATTCAGATTGGGCAAGAAGTGTCGAAGACAGAAAGAGCACCTCAATTGGATGTTATTGTCTGGGATCCGCCATGATCTCATGGTTTAGTAAGAAACAGTCCAGTGTTACTCTCAGTACAGCTGAAGCAGAGTACATTGCAGCTTGCTCCGCTTGTTGTGAAGCAATATGGCTTCGAAAGCTGATGTCAGGAATATTTGACATGGAGTTGGACACCACAGCAATTTTTTGTGACAATCAGAGTTGTATAAAGATGACAGAGAATCCGATGTTCCATGACAAATCGAAGCATATAGAAATCCAATATTTTTATATAAGGGATATGGTACAAAAGGGAGCCATCAAGCTCCAGTATGCGAGTACCGATGAGCAGGTTGTTGATGTACTGACGAAGCCTCTATCTCGAGTGAAGTTCGAATACTTCCATGACAAGCTTTGTGTAGTTCGAAAGGACTTTCCTCGCAAGGAGGAAAAGTGATGGGACTACAAATGATGAAGGAATGGACATTCTTCGAAAAGGAAGATCAGGTCGAAGACATGAACCCTCCTCGAACAAAGGGGGAGTAGGTTGATAATATAAAACTTCCCAAGAAAGGGGGAGTAATGATGAGATTGACATCGATGATGGATGACAGTGATGATGGTCTGACATTTATTTGTGGACAATAGTATCGTCTCTTAAAGATTGCAGGTATAACACTCTGTGCATGAGTGGTCCTTACTTAGCTAAAGGATGACCCTGCAAGATGTTACTCTCGCATGGAGAATACTCACATTCAGTTGTGAATATCGTAGATTAAACACTCACTCAAGCGTGGTCCTAACCTCAGTGGTCTGGATGCTCTACAATGAGTCCTCATGGACGACAGGAGTGAGATTGTGTATGCAGTCGAGATCTCCCTACAGACTATACTCTTGTATGGAGAGTATGCCTACATTCATATGTAGATGCCATAGAATAACACTCGCTTGGGAGTGGTCCTAACCTATGTTGTATGGATGCTCTCTGATGAGTCCTCACGGACGTCGTAGTATAACACTCACTTGGGAGTGGTCCTAACCTGTGTGGTATGGATGGTCTACGATGAGTCCTCACGGACGATAGGGCTGGCACTGGGTGCAGTCGAGATCTACATTTAGTTGTAGACGATTCAGCTAATCAATTTCATGGATCATGCTGATGGAGGATTGCATCCTCCTTAGACTTATGTCCTAAAGTGGTCGGGATTGATCATCCCACAAATAGATTATGTGTACTGCAGGTAGCGTGGCGGCAAAGGATCAAGTAGATCGAAGTACAGCAGAAAAGGGTCAAGTGGATAGAAGTGCGGCTGTAAAGGATCAAGAAGGATCGAAGTGTTGTTGCAAAGGATCGAAAGGATCGAAGTGCTGCAACAAGGGATCGAGAAGATCGAAGTGTTGCTACAAAGGATCGAGAAAATCAAAGTGTTGCTACGAAGGATCGAAAGATCAAAGCATTGCTACAAAGAAAGGATCAAGTGATCATGTGATGCAATAGATGAAGAGTAATTGTTCCAGTTACTGATTGTGAAAAACTTCCTGTGACATATAGATGTATTACCTCGATGTATTGTTGTAATTGTCTCTCTGTTCTCCTATAGTCTGTGATGATGTTGTCAATAGAATAACCTTCTCATTAAGGGGGAGTGTTGAAATATTGTAACTTCAAAGGATATTCTAAATGTATTTTACTGATGTAACCCAAGGGAGACGTTATTATTCCTCCGACGGGATGTTACTATTGTATTTGGTCATCATAGAGTCATGAGGTAAAGCCTCCACTTGTGTCCGATCTTTAGTGCCCTAATAAATAATATAATATATTGTTTTTAGTATTCCTAGGTGAAGTCGGCCAAGACAGTTTAGTGGGGCCGACTTGTTTAGTGCAAAAGTCAGTTGACACATGGTGTATAAATAGAGTAGTTGTGGTTCTTATTTGAACATAGGCTCACTCACTTGTGTAGTGCATAGGAGAGAGAGAGAGACATAAACAGAAGGAGGAGAACACCTGTTTTTGGGGTTGTCTTTTATACATCTTATACACAGGAAGTTTTTGCTGGGTTTTCTTCCCCTTGAGGGTTTCCCAGGATAAATGTTGTGTCTATCTTGTAATTATGTTTCTATCAGTGATTCTTGATATGTTGTTGTTGTGATTTTGAATTGAATACTATTGAATCTAGTCTAGCATATAAAATCTTAACACTATGAAGAGGTTGTAGAAAAGAAAGAATGGAAGGATGCCATGATCAAGGAGTATCACTCGATTATGAAGAATGATGTCTGGGAGATGGTTCTAAGACCGAAAAGGAAGTCTATCATGACTTCGAAGTGGATCTACAAGATCAAGCATGCTACAGATGGCAACATCGATAAATACAAGGCAAGATTCGTAGGACGAGGCTTCTCACAGAAAAAAGGCATAGACTACGAGGAGACATTTGCACCAGTAGCGAGGTATACTTCCATTAGATCTATACTTGCATTGGCTATAGTTATGAGATGGAAGATACACCAAATGGATGTCAAGACAACATTCTTGAATGGTATAGTCAAGGAGGAAGTATACGTAGAACAGCCACAAGAAATTTGAGATACATGATAGGCAGACTCATGTGTGCAAATTGAAGAAGGCCTTGTATGGATTGAAACAGGCACCAAGGACATGGTACGGTAGGATGGATAGCTTCCTAATGATCCTACGCTTTACTAAGAGTAAAGCGGATTCCAACCTTTACTTCAAGGTTGAAAGCGAAAGACCAGTGATGCTCCTGTCGTATGTCAATGACATGTCCCTAACAGGAGAGGAGGAACTCGTTGAAGATACAAAGAGGAAACTTGTTATTAAGTTCAGATGAAAGACCCAGGGATGATGCACTACTTCTTAGGGAGGTGTGGCAAAATGCGGATGGGATTTTCCTTGGTCAAGGAAAGTATGCAGTGGAGATTCTGAAGAGACTCGAAATGTTGGACCGCAAGGCAATGGACACACCTATAGCATCGAACTTGAAGCTTTAGTGTGGTGCGTCATCAGAGTCGGTTGATGCCACAATGTATCGTCAAATGATTGGCTCACTGATGTACCTGACGAATACGAGACCAGACATATGCTTTGCTATGAACACGCTGAGCCAGTTCCTAAGGGATTCGACACATGTTCACCTAGCTGTAGCAAATCATGTATTGAGGTAGCTTAAGGGTACAATGGATTATGGGCTCAAGTATGATGCGAGTCAGAAGATTAACCTGCACGGTTGTGTTGATTCGAATTGGGCAGGTAGTGCCACTGATAGGAAGAGCACCTCGAGTTGCTGCTTCAGTTTGGGATCTGGCATGATCTCTTGGTTTAGCAGGAAGCAGTCCTGCGTGGTGCTGAGTACAGCCAAGGCAGAGTATGTTATCACTTGCTCGGCTAGTTGTGAGGCAGCATGGCTGCTAAAGCTACTGTCTAATTTGTTAGATCTACAGTTAGAAGCGACTTGTATCTTCTACGACAATCAGATTTGCGTGAAGCTGTCGGAGAACCCAGTGTTCAATGACAAGTTGAAGCACATCAAGATCAAGTTCCACTATATTAGGGATATGGTGCAGAGAGGAGCAGTAAAGCTCCAGTACGTGGCAATAGACGAGCAGATAGACGATATAGTGACCAAGCCTCTAGCTAGAGTGAAGTTCGAGTACTTCAGAGAAAGACTTGGTGTGATCCAAAACGAGACTTCAGAGTGACCAAGCCTCTAGCTAGAGTGAAGTTCGAGTACTTCAGAGAAAGACTTGGTGTGATCCAAAACGAGACCCCTCGAAAGAGGGAGTGATTAGTTCTAGCATAGTCAAAGATACAGGTTGTCTTGGTGACGCAATCAGTCCTGTAGGTTGTCCTCGAATGTAATCAGTCCTGGCGAAGCTCGCAGGTTATCCTTGGACGCAATGAGTCCTAATGTGTTCCTATGCGAGAAGATGACAAGAGACCAGAAGACGCAAATGCATGAGATCTCAAATGGGAAATGAGACAAGTTGTTCGAGTGTAAATAGAGAGTCTTGGCGTAGTACGCAGGTTGCTCGAACGTAATCAGTCATGTAGGTTGTCCTCAGATGTAATCAGTGCTAGCGAAGCTCGCAGGTTATTCTTGGATGTAATCAGTCATGGTACAGTCTTAGTCACTTGGTTTGAGTTGGTGTTCGAAATCGGGGACTTTGATATTCGACAAAATTTCGGCAAGCAAAATTTTTCGTATAAATTCAACAAAAAATCGCCATTAAATTCAAGTTAGTATCAATTTTAAAAATTTAAAAATATTTCATTTTATATATAAATTTTAAATATAATAATGATATATTGAATTATTTATTAAATATTATATAATTTATCTCATTTATGAAGTTTATTTTAGGAAGTAAAAATTTCAAATTTTAGAAAATATACAATTTAAAACTAAAATCATTTCAAAACTCATTAAATTTGGAGTATTCACATTCTCTAAAATATCCTTCTATCGAAAAGAACCATAAGATGTTAACACAGCCCTCTCAATTGATTCCACCCTCTCAATCGACCACCGTCAATTTGCGAATTAGTCGTGTACCTTGGGCTCAACTTTCAAATTTCGTTTCGATTTCAAATTCAATGCAACGCATGTTCACCATGTGTGAAATGAAACGAAAGTTTGTTCCCCTTGCAACCCTGGTTGCGTGCAGAAACCCACAACCTGTCAGGAAACGACCAAAAACCCGATATGAAACCCTCAACGTGGTCGTAGGCAGAAAAAACATTAAAAAAACTAGAGTAACGAAGTCACGAGCGATGGGGTAGGGTTTAGAAGCAGGAAAATCAGTGATTTTTTTAATAAATTCGTGTTCCCACTAAAATTAGTGAATTTTGATTTTGAAGGCGAAAATCGTCAAACCCGATGACTTAGGGTATAGGCTATATGTGTGTAAATAGAGAATCCTAGCATAGTACGCAGGTTGCTCGAATGTAATAAGTCCTATAGGTTTTCTAGAGGGTAAAAGGGGTCTTGGCGTGGTACGTAGGTTGCTCGAATGTAATCAATCTTGGAAGGTTGTCCGAACAAAAAAAGATCTTGGCCGCAGGTTGTTCGGATTTAATAAGTCCTTGAGGTTGACCTGAACGAAAAAGATCCTAGCATGGTACGTAGGTTGTTCAGTCGTAATCAGTCCTTGTATGTGGGTGTTCCCATGTTGGAGATGATGAGGTCACAAGGCACTTGGTGTGTACCTGGGCAGTTCTCCTATGTTGGTTGAACACAGGTTGACCATAGAGAGACATAATGCACTTGGTGTGCTCCTAGGCAATTCTCGCATAGTAGTAGATGCAAGTTAGATCCTGACATGTTCCTATGTTGGTAGAACGTAGGTGGTCTGCATCTAGGCTGTGCTTTGTGTGTTTTGTTTTTTATGTGCAGGACAAAGAGATGATGGTAGGAGATGCAGGTAATTGTCGTGGCAATGTAAAGAATGGCCTTGGGTTGTACCTACGCGATGGATTGCTCGTGGATATGATGAAGCCCTGGATGAGGACTAGGCCTGCACCCATCATGAAAAAGGGTTGGCTCTGTAGAAACTTCGGATGACAGATGGTACCATTCGATGATCGACTAGAAGATGACTATGGTAGCAGCTATGATGATGACTAGACCAGATGTGTTGATGACTGTGGAGAGAGAGAATATCTTCCTAGTTAAGATGGAGTGTTGATGTATTTGTAACTTCAGAAGATATTATGATGTATATTATCATTATATGTTGTTGTACCCCCATCAAAGATGTGTTTGCCTCCTTTCGGGATGTCATTATTGTGTATGGACCTTGAGGTACAACCTTCATTGTAAGTCGAGGCAATAGTCTCCAATGTAACATCATGTAATGTACTTTTGGAGCTTCTCTAGGAGAAGTCGGCCCTGTTAAGGTAAGAGGTTAGCCCCAGTCATGTATTAGATCAGTCACTTGAAAGGGTATAAATAAGGGGGCGCCCTCCCTCATTTATACACACACTCACTCACTCAAGTTTGCATGAGGAGAGAGAGAGAGACAAGGAGGAGAGATAGATAAGTGCAGAAGACTTCTTCTTATTAAGTTTGATCTTGTGATACAGTCTTTGTGACAGCACTATTTTGAGGAAGTTTGAGGGGTTTTCTCCCTTATGGTTTCCCGGATGAAAATCTGTGTCTTGTGTATCTACTCATCTTGTGTATCGTGTTGTACTTGTTATTCTTTCAGATAAAGATCCTAATCAAGTTAATTAGATTAGAAAAACTAACATTTCACCCCTCTCATGACCCACTTGGACCTTTCTCTACAGCTATTAAGACCCTCTCTTACCAAATCAACCCTATGACATCATCATGTTGATCAAGCCTCAAGCTAAGGCAAAGGGGATGTTGAGAGACTTTCAATCACTCTGGGGTTAGTAGGGGCATGACGTCCTCCCTAGGCTCGCTCTTTCCATCACAATGAGGCCTTGGCTTACTTATTTTAGCATTTTAATTTTTCATCCTTTTATGCTAGTTTTAGGGTCTAATCCCCAACATGTGGATGGCATTCCCTAATTTTGACTTATTTTAGATTATTTTAGTATTTTTATCGTTTTAGTTTTAAATTGACAAATTAAGACATGTAGGCTTGATAAAAAATTAAAATAATGTGCTAATATGGATATAAATATCCATTCTAAGTTCATTTGTAAAGCACAAGACTTGGGATAAAACACTATGATGTTACTTTTTACCCTTCCTGGACTCTTTAAGTGATGCACACCTCTTGGAGTATTTCTTCTTTGGCTTTATGATGAAATGATGGATGAATTCTAGGGTTTCATGCACATGCAAGATTGATGCTAGCATTGTTGGAAGAACACAAGCACAAGGAGGATCTAAGGTTTTCTTGGTTGCTCCATTGGTAAAGTTTGGTAAGTTCATGCTTCTATGTGGATTGAATGGTGGTTGTAATGCTGTCATTTCTCTGATTGGCCTCTTTAAGTGATGCACACCTCTTGGAGTATTTCTTCTTTGGCTTTACGTGAAATGATGGATAAATTCTAGGGTTTCATGCACATGCAAGATTGATGCTAGCATTGTTGGAAGAACACAAGCACAAGGGGGATCTAGGATTTTCTTGGTTGCTCCATTGGTAAAGTTTGGTAAGTTTATGCTTCTATGTGGATTGAATGGTGGTTGTAATGTTGCCATTTCTCTGAATTAGGGCTTCTTACCAGCCTTTTGTCAACTTTTGTATGGTGGAAAACATCCTCTCGAAGGAATTTTCCCTTGTAGGGCATCTCTGAATTTTTCCCCAATAAAGCTTCTCCAACGACCCCTAGAGGTTGATGTTGAATGCCCTAGATTGTGAGCCTTAGAGAAATATTCCAAGAGGGAGGTTGGTCACCATCCCTCATGGCCTAGGGTTTGAAGTAAATCTCCTAAAAACCCTAAGCTTTGTCATTTTTACTCAATTTCAAGCATCTTCATATGTATTTATATTATTGCATTGCATAAGTAGCTTAACTTAGCTTAGAGCTTCATTTTTAACCCTAAACCCTACAAATTACAGAAAACTCAGAAACGCTAAAAAATTCCAAAAAAATCAATTATTTGCTTTTTTTAAGCCCACCAAGGGCTGCGGCCTGCTTGTTTTCCCCATAAAACCTCATGGCATCACCCTTGGGCCTGTTTTTAACCACTGAAACCCTAGCCCAAAATCTATTGCAGACTGTCAAAAATCGCAGACTCATAAATTTTCACAAACAGTTAAATCTGAGTGTTGAAATCAACTCGCCCTGGTTTAGTTAGTTGTCTCCATCCTGAAACGAACTTTCCTGAGTGTCTTCTAAGCCTCTTTAGGGCTGATTTCTTCACTGTTCTACTACTGATGCATGCTACCTTTTACTTTTGAAGACTGCTACTTCTAACTGTTTACCTAAAGCAAATGCTGATATTCACTGTTTTTTATGAGTGGTGATTATTGATGCTACTGCCTGTTTTACTGCTGGTATATACTGATGATGTTTAGTGAATTGTCATCTACTGATTTATATTACTGTGCTGATACATATCATGACAATGGAGACAGTGATTGACTGGTGATTACCCTTGTCTTGGATTGTCTAACTAACATCTATATGGCAGACAATTGATTGATTCTTATAGCAACATTGTTTGAAACTTTGAAAGGTTGTTTTGCACAGTGATTTCAGTGAGTAAAGGGATACATTTAAATTAGAATCTACATTACTATAAGCTAGTAGTAATGCGGAGTGAAATACTACATACAGTATTACTGACTTTTATCAGCCTATAAACACTGTTGAAAACTATAAATTTATGTGTTGATAGTAGATACTTATATTCTGAGAAAGGGCTTTGACCAACTTTGGCATCCTGTTTATTAACATTATTGTTGATCTTACATAACTGTTGTTAGCCTACAGTGATTGCCATGCTTTACACTTAAAGGTTATTCCCAGGCACTCAAATTGTTATTATCATGTATCAACGTTAACTTGAATTACATGTTGAGTGGCTCCCTGCTCTTACACCTACAGGGTCACTCTAGCACTGATATGCATCCATGTCTTTGCTGATTAAATAAGTAATAAATTGGGATAGTTCATGATTGATTAAGTGTGTTTTTCTCATTCATTATTTAGCTCCATTGAAGGCACTGATCTATGCTGTAAGGTTGTTCAGAGGTATCTGGGTGAATTGTTAATAGGTATATTTGAAGGGCTCCCCCCTTGGTATAGCAATAATTCCCGAAGAAGTTGAGAGAATGGGTTAAGGTGACAGTGGTTCAAATCTCTCCAATGATTGCCATTCACTAGCAAGAAGTGTAAATTGTTGCTACAACTTACCCTGCTAATTTGAACGGTAACATGTTTGGCGCTATTGTCAAGGACATTTCAAAGATTGTAGTCGATTATTCAAAGTAATTCACACCCTTGGCAATAAAGGCAATTACGTAAGAACTCAAGCTGAGTCCTCTTCACAATTTGAAGTATATTTGTTGTTAAAGGACCAACCCTGCAAGGCTTATCTGGCGACTCCGGTGGCAATTGCTTTCTTCTAATACGCTCTTGTTTTCGTACTATGGTGAGATTTAATTTGACAGGTATCTCCTAGCAACTCCATTTGAAGGAAATTAAAACTACTCTACAAGAGCGAGGCCAAGAGGTAAGCTTTGTTGTCATTTTATAATATTTTCTCTTTAAAGGCTAACCTTGTAGGTCATATCAGGCGACTCCACTGAAGAAAACAACCAATAAGAAAATGATATGGCTTCCATTGAAGAAATACGGCTGCATAATCCATATGCTCCATTGGATTTCTGGAATGTTCCAGGATATCTAAATCGATCACGTAAATACGGGTCAACCAAGGCCATCCCGATGTTCCATCGACACGAAGATACAATTGCAGAGCATATACTGAAGTTCAGAAAATATCTAATAACATGGGATATTATGGATGAGGATCTGCAAATGAAGGGGTTTGTGATTTCTCTTGATCTACGGAATAACAAGGATATGAGTGATTGGCATCATGGGTTCTCTCCTCAGGCAGTTTCTTCACTCTTGCAAATAGTCAAAGCATTTGGGAAAGAGTGGGGTCCTAATCTTGACGAAGGAATTATTGAGGCCATGATTTCTCTTCCCGCAAGGGAACCAATCAAAATAACTCCCAAGGAACATTTAGCTCCTCTTGCCTTGCCAAATGGTTTGAAACAATTACCATGAGTGTTTATGGCAAGATTCTCAGATGAAGATTATGATCCCCTATACTTTGTCAAGGAATTTATGGAAAGTGTTTCATCTTTTGTCATTCAGAAAGATGAGGAAGCGTACATGAAGGCACTGATCTGACCACCAAGGCGATTGGAAGTGTTTGCATAACTGTTTTGACAGGTACACTGACGGGCTCTCCCCCTTGGGATGACACTTGATCCAGAAGAAGTTGAGATATTGGACAAAGGTGATGGTCGTCCATGCATCTCCTGTGATTGCCATTCACTAGCATGCCTAGCCTTCTAGTTTGAACGGTAACAGGTAGAAAGCTCACTGGAGCACATTGATTCAGGATTTTCTTTGGGAAAACTTTTAAACAAAATTAGGGATGTATTCTTCAAGTTAACAAAAGTCTCATTAGCATACATTTTAACATAAAAAGTTAAAGGAATAGCCTCATTCCAGGAGGTTTGGTGGTGGAATCAG
Source organism: Pseudotsuga menziesii (assembly GCA_001517045.1). Taxonomy (NCBI): domain Eukaryota; kingdom Viridiplantae; phylum Streptophyta; class Pinopsida; order Pinales; family Pinaceae; genus Pseudotsuga; species Pseudotsuga menziesii. Next base: position 647,431 of record LPNX011077430.1, on the reverse strand, counting down.
ACCCATCGAACCACACAAAGAATACGCAAAGCAGAACCCTGTACCTTGTCCGTGCCTAGAACTTGGAAATTGCAGATAACAGAGATTAAATTTTAGCAATTAAACAGTATGGGAAGGCCCCAACATCCCCCACACTCTCAAGGAGGGTTTAAAGCTTCTCCGAGACCTGATCCTTCTTCAACTCTCCTTGCATTTCCACTTCAATTCCGTTTAGTGTTTCAGTTCCTAGTTTGTAAATTAAGCACATGGCATATTTAGTAAACATTATTCTATGCATACTATTAACTCTTTGGATCATGATGGCCTATTTTATTTCATATTCTACTTTCTAACTTTGTAACTACTACATGGTTGATGTTATATGCTTCACTTCCTATTTTACTTCATGCTATTTGGTTTTAACTTTTTAACTCTGTAACTACTAAATGGTTGACAGTATTTGGTCTTGTACTGAATGGTCGATGCTTAATCTACTTTGAATCATGTTTCTTCATGCATTTACTATTTAGTCCTTAATAATTTAATATATGTATTAGTGGCACACAAATCTATGGGTTTTGCTATCTAAATCCACTGACACAGTGATACAGGACATGCATAGCCCCAAAACAAGATTGGGGTGGTAGATAAATAGTGTACAAATATTTTATATAGAAATACAGAAATTAAATAGCATGATATAGACATATAGAAGTACATTTTTTGAATATTCATTAATAGTCAACAATTAAACATACAAGTGTCAAGAATACGGTGTACAACATAGATTCATAAGTAACCTTAGAGTTTAAAGTTTTAACTGTAGTTTTTTCATTCAATGCCATCATAATGTATTACATAGATAGGATGATAGTTGGGAATGCCAATGACAAAATACAAATAGGAAAGTAGACGAGTCTCAAGGCTCATCCTCCTGCAAGAGCATCTCATAATCAAACTCATCATCACCACCACTGACACTACCATTGCGCTCTCCTCCTAATCTAGAATTGTTGGTAATGGTGTGGAAGATGACCCCTCAAGAGGATCATCATTGTCAAAAGTGACCAGCTTTAGGACCACTACATTAAAATCCAAGTTGCCCAATGCCAACTCAAAGTTGTTGTCAAAACCCACATCATGAAGAACTACATCCCACATCTTTGTTCTTCCCTTCAACCACTCTTCTCTCATCCTATATATCAGGGAGAGATTCATGTGCACATACCAAAGTTATCAGAAACAGAACTACTCAAGGGTCGGACCTGAGCTGCGAGGAATCGCTCCTCCCCCTCACGAATTACTCCCAATTCGCACTTCGAGAGGAATCGATGAGGAATCTCTCCTGGAATCGTGATTCCTCATCGATTCCTCCCGAGAGCGATTTTAGGAATCGCGATTCCTCCCAAAAAAAAACGCTCCCTGATATTTTGGAATCGTTGAGGGAATCACTTTGGAATCGACGCTCCCGGAGCGATTCCTCAGCTAAAAAAACGCTCCCTGACCAATTCCGCTTGAAGGAAAAAAAAAAATCTCATTTTTTTTTGGAAAATAGCTTCGGAATCGACACTCCTAAAGCGATTCCTCAGCTCTCCCGGAGCGATTCCGCAGCCAAAAAAACGCTCCCTAACCGATTCCGCATGAAGGAAAAAAATTTCTCATTTTTTTTTTGGAAAAAATATTCTCATTTTTTTTTTGAAAAACAAATTGTTTTTGGATGGTTGCCTAGGGTTTAATTAGTGTTTATAAACACTATTGGCCTCTATTTGGACTCATTCTATAGCTCATTTGCCTGTTTTCATTTTTCTTGCTAGGGCTTTGAGTGGCTTTGCTAGTTGTTTGAGAGCAAATTTGTGGGAGATTGGAAGGGAGATTGGAGGGGAGATTCAAAGCTTCTATTTGTGAGAGCTTGGAAGGAAGATTGAAGGCTTCCATAGAGACATTCAACCATCCTTGAAGAGCTAAGGAGGTAGGCTCTAAAAACCCAAGCTTTGTTTGTTTTTGAAAAAAATATTTCACTACGTTAAAATTTAAAAATCTTGTATGTGTTTTTTTCCTACCCTTTCCAATTTCTTCTTCTCCATCATTTTATTGTAGGCAAGAGGTGATTCTCATATTGAATCAACAAGCATGATGGGTATGTGGTTTTTGTGGTTGGTTCCAATTCTTCTCATGATGGTAGTGGTGGGAAGTAGATTTGGTGGTGGAAATGATGAGGATGAAGAGATAGGGAGCCGCACATACCATGGATAGGAGGAGGAGGATATTGAGAGTGATGAGGGGCCAAAAAAAGACACAACGCCTTTGTGGAAGTATGTGACAAGGCTTGGGGGAGGGAGAGGGGGTGGAACCACAAAGTTTACATGCCTCCATTGTAATAAAACTTACACAGGTTCATATACCCGTGTGAGAAAGCATTTGTGTGGGGATTATGCCATGTGATCAAGGTAAGGCTACTGGAGTCAAAACATGTGACAAAGTGCCAGGTAAAGAAAGAAACAAATACAGGATGGAAGAAGAGGCCGCTCAAAACAATTCCAAGAGATCAAGCGTCGAATCTGAATCCCCACAGAGAATGTTTAGTGGTGGATCTGGATCATCATCCACCCATGCTAGTGGATTCTCCCCTATGAGAAAAACATTATCAGATTTCCTCGACCTTGGTTGCAAAGATGATGTGGATGCAAAAGTTTACAAGTTTGTCTATGCATGTGGTGTGCCATTCAATGTTCTTTGCTCACCCTATTGGCATGAAATGGTACAAGCCATCAATGGTGCCCTTAAAGGATATAGGAGCCCTGGGTATGACAAAGAACCGTGGGACTTGACAGGGAAAGAGCCAAAATCAATAGTGCTCTTGGAAAGTATGAAAATGATTGGTCATTATATGGGGTATCCATTGTATCAGATGGGTGGACAAATGTTAAAGGCAAGCCATTGATAAATATTCTTGGTGTGTCTGGTAGTGGTGCGGTCTTCCTTTCAGCTCATGACTACTCAGATCGCTACAAGACTGGTATCAATATTGCACAACCTTTACTTGACACCATTCAAACAATTGGGCCATACAATGTAATTCAAGTCATCACAAATAATGCTGCTAATTGCAAGGCAGCGGGAGCAATCATTGAGGATAAATATCCCAACATATTTTGGTCAGGGTGTTTGGTTCACACACTGAACCTTTTGATGCATGATATTGTTAAGATGAAGTACCCTAGTTACCGATGGATTGGTGCCTTGTACAAGAGAGGTAAGAAAATGATAAAATTTATCACCAATCATAGCATGGCACACCACATTTTTCGCAATCACTCTAGGTTTGAGTGTAATATCCCAAACTGATATTTTCCTGTTTATGTGTATACTGTAGATGGCTAATAGACTTACTCCTTAATCAAATAGGAAAGCAAACCCCAAACTTTGCATGCATGCAGTTGCATGCAAATATGTGCCCTAGAAAAATACTGAGATGCTATAAAATAGGAGAAATCAATGCATGTACATACCAGTATATAGATCAGCTGATGGTGAAAAGAAGCTGATGGTGAAAAGATTGGTCCCAGCATGCAAGGATTCTGCCGGAGGAATAAGGAGATACACCAAATCGTCCTTCACAGGTGAATGCACCCTCCTCTCAAACTATATAAGCTCCAGAATAATAAATAAGCTGCTGCTGGAAGCCCGGATGATGTGCACTAGGGTTATAATATCCCTCTGATGATGATGGAAGCAGCATGCGGAAGTTCTGAACCCAGTAGGTAGAAAAACAAATTGCTTTGTCTCTAATCACGGTGACACGGTGTGGCGGTGAAACCCTCTGGCTGGATGAATAATCAACCTCCCAAAATAACTGATGAATGTAACCTGATGATGAACTAGTGCTGAACCTGGATGATCCAACCTAATGATGAACTAGGGCAGATAGATTTCGCTGCCGAAATAAACCAGTTAGATGAGCATGCGCTCAACCCCAACTTAGCTCGCCGAGCTCTCCAATTCGACTCCACAAATCAATTATCACATAAGTGACTTCTCCATTCACTTTATCTTTCTTTTATAACTCTCAACTGCGAAAACCCTAACTTTTGACCTAATTAGGTCACTTTATCTTCTGATTTGCAGTTGACTTGCATGCATGCACATGGAGACTTAATCGGGTGCATGCATCATTAAATAATGCTCGGATGTCATGCATGCAAGTGGCCTTTGGCTCTAGTGGCCCTCTTCGACCCAATGGTGATATAATATTGATGCCCTAGATCTTCTATATATGGCATCAGTCTTCGCCTGATTCCTTGACTGTCAGTACCCGCTCGAACCTATAGGAATCACATAGGTTAGCGGGTTGGTCCTCAATTCCTAAGCAGAAGAGGACATTACATTGAGCTATTGAAGATTGCGAAGACTAGATTTGGTAGCTACTACCTCACCTTCAGGAGGCTTTTGAAGGTAAGAGAGGCATTGGCTAGTATAGTCTCAGTGATTCATGACAAGGATTGAAAGACAAAGTTGCAAGCACATCTGATAGACATGACTTTCAGGATGTGGAGGACACCATTCTTGATGGTCATTTTCAGACACAAGTTAAATATGTTCTACAATTCACCAAGCCCATTTATAAAATGATTTGTTTTGCAGATACAGATCAGGCGATGATTGGGGAGGTGTATGAGCAAATGGATAGCATGCTTGGTCATATCAAAGACATTGTTGAGCAAAGAGATGCAATCTTGTATGACCATATTCATAAACATGTGGCCAAAAGGTGGGATAATTTGAATGTTCCACTCCATGCCCTTGCATATATCCTTACCCCAAAATATTATTCTCCATCTTGGTTGGCCCAACCTACACCTGGTGGTGGAGTTAAGAAAAGACCACACACAGATCCAGAGGTGCAAAATGGGTATATGCTTGCATTAGACAAGTTGGTCCCTGATGAGGAGGAGTGTGCTCAAGTACAAAGTGAATTGAGCCAATACATCAGTGGACATGGAGTCTTTAGTACCTTGCATGCAACCAAAGATCGAGAGAGGTTGGATCCTATCCGTTGGTGGAACATGTGTGGCAGTGGTGCCACATATTTGCATAAATTGGCGATGAGGGGTGCTTTCACAGGTTGTCAATAGTTCTTCTGTAGAGAGGTGTTGGAGCACCTACAACTTCATCCACAACGTCAAGAGAAATAGTTTGAATACAGAACGGGCCGAAATTTTGGTTTATGTGCACTACAAATTGAGGTTGTTGTCCCATTATTGTGAAGCGGCCAAGAATGATAGAACTTTTTTGACTTGGGACAACAATCCAGAGGAGGCTAATGTGGAGGATGGAGCCATTGCATTAGAGCGCTTGGAGGATGAGCTATTGGGTGATCATGAGGGTGATCCTCATCTGATTCATACATCAGAGATGCCACCCCCAACCACCAGCAGGTTTACAGATGCAGGAGTTTTGCCTTTAGCTTCACAACGTCCGACAATCCGTGGGGACCATTCATCTTCTTCTCGTGTTCCACGATCACTTCCACCAGCTCCTATTCCACCTAGAACACAAGAAAAAAAATTGGAAGTTTCTCGTGGCGAGAGGAAAACTTAGTAGATAGTATCATAATACTTTGTATTTCATGTTTATTATGGCCTATTTTGTAAACATTATGGCCTGCTTTGAGGTTTGAACTTTGAACTTTAAATTGTTGACTGCATCTTGATTCTTATCATCTTATTATCTTACAAGTCTTTGGTATTGAATATGATATTATGATGACTTGTTTCATTTCATGGTTGATGTTATCTGTTAGAGTCTAGACTGTTAGAGTTTGTTGATGGAAAATATTATATGATGAAATTTGAAGATTGATGTTGTTGATGATTGATCATTTGATGACAATGCAACAAGTCATAGCTCCTAGATGATTGATGTTATATGTGACATGTGTATTAATGGTTATATCTATGTTTTCTATAGCTAATTTGGTATAATACATGTATTTTTAATATATATGCATCAAAATATATAAAAATATATATTATATAAAAAAACACTCCTGAAACGCTCCCAAATCGAAATCTTTTGAAATTTTCACTTTTCGCTTCCGCTCCTCGCTCCCAACAGCCTTAGGTCAGACCAATAGGGACCCAAATTGATAAAGTGTCAAACTGATACAAAACCAGAACACGCATGTGAACCAATTTAAGAACCAATACTAGGCAAATTTTAAAAAATATATATGTATTCATGTACATCCATGCTAATCCAAACCATTAGACACCAAGATTTATGGTATGGGAGGGAGGCAAGGAGGGGGGGTCCTTTTATTTTTCCCTTTTTTCCACCCCACCCCCCCAACCAAAACAATTGTTGGCCTTGACAAACTGAACCAATTGTTAACCGGTTTGAACTGACTAGTTCAATACTCTAGTCCGATTCAGTGACTAATTCAAGGGCTAAAGAATCTACTATGGTACAAACCAATCAATTCCAATAAAAAACAATCGATTCTAATACCACTAGCATGCACATACCATTGACTCTGCTCTCGACTACTCAAGCTTGCTCTTCTTCAAAGCTTGTACATTCCCATCTATGCACCAATTCCTCTAGCAACAAGAGGATGAAGTAACCCAAAAGAGTAGCCCATGAGTTTCCCACCAAGAATAGGACTTCTTAAGCCCCATGTCTCTAATCATATCATAGCCTCTAAATCTCTCAATTGCAATAGGAAACTCTGCAGAGCCCTCATCAAGGATTGCTCTACCCTGATACAATTTGTTCATTGCATCTTCCTCCCATTAAAAATATCAATGTTCATGTGATGAGGGAATCTATGTGTAGGCATAGCACTAGGCCACCCATGACTATAGTCTATAGCACTTGGGATTAAACAAATGAGTCAAGCAATGCAAATTCTTACAATTTTTCTCACACATACTAACAAGAATATCTCATATGGTGGTGAACAAGATCTTTGTCATTGTCCCATGCTCGGGACATATTTTAAAAATTATTGCCTTCACATACTCAATAGTGGAGCCCTACCACTCAAACATCTCCTAATATGGCTTTGTTAGTCTTTGCAAGCCACAACAAAGAAATGATAGGGCCCATGATCTTAGTGGTAAGATTTGCCCTCTCCCACCAGCAATCATCCAACATTATATCCTTCATCTTCTTTGAAGCATTTAAATCTGGCTTTTTCCAGAAAGACGAAAAATCTAAAATAACCATCAATGCATGTGCAGTTTTGAACTCCCTTAGCCTCTTAAGCAAGATGACTGAGAAGTCAAACCAAGTATCTGCGATCTTTAACAATGATAAACGTGTGAAGCTTTTATAGATTGTGAGGGCATGGCATGGGTATGGTTTTCTACAAAAATGCAGATTTGGTGTGCATCTTCAATTAAGCCTCCCATCCATGTCAATACAAAGCAATGGATTTAAGTGCTACACTTAAAGAATGCACAATGCAAGGTGTCCAAGATAATTATGGATATTTAGATTCCATAATAAAGCTGGTAGCCTTGCAAACAAGTTCATTGTTTATGGTAATTTGAACACAACTGTCAACACCTACTTCTCCTTTGACTTTAATGAACAATTCACCTATATATGTTGCATACTTGTATTTTCCAAGAACAAGCACCACTTTCAAGAAGACCTGTCCATGCCTTAGTTACACCATGAAATTCATGAGTGGATGGCATGCTGGATCCATCTATCCATCAAAAACAATACTAACACCAGATG
>LPNX011077430.1:626803-639685 GCA_001517045.1 Pseudotsuga menziesii | reverse complement strand
GGGGGGGGGGGGGGGGGGCACATACCCAATCAAAGCTCGTTTCACACATCTCAAAAAATAAAGGAGATTGTGCACGTTGTGAGACCCTTGTGAGCCAATTCCCCTATAAAAGCACGTTGCTATATGGTCCACCCCTAATGGGCTAAGTTCACCCCATGAAAATGGTGCTGCAGTTAATTGTTCCAATCTAGCCCGTGTCAAAACATCACTTGCAAGGAAAATGAAGAGGGCAACACAGTAAGTTGAATACCGAGAATCAAAATAATAACAGACAAATTAGCTCACCTGGGCTTATGGGAAAGAATGCCCACCTTCAGATATGAACCTGTCACGGGCCAGGTAATTTGCTCCTGCAATGATTAGAGCTCTCACACCCATAACAGGTACAATCCACTAATATTACATGTGAAAATTCCATGGGTACTGAATCGTGACAGACTGCTTGGAAATGTGACTCACTATTAAATTATTAATCCCATCGTGATCCATGTCAACTTGTAAGGAAGCAAAAAATACACAATTTCTCTACAATCTCACACATAAAATCACATTACAAATAGCATATATAATTTCCACAACATCTGCCTAACATTACATTTCATTCTTTCTCCATTCCTACATAGCAGCATCTGCCTAACATTACATTCGACTCCTTCATTCCTACATTGCATTTCTCATCCTTCTAGCTAGTTTTAAAATATTTCACTACAATTTTCTCTGATAGTCCTGTAGATCTACATTCATAATGTTTTGGTCACTTCTTATGGGCACGCCAATGCCATATTACATGATAATGGTACGGGTAGGGCACGCCCTGTTCAGGGCATGCAGATGGAGGCTAGTGACTTTTTGCTGTTCAACACACCCTCTATTTAAATGATTTTGTGGAGTCAATTTGGGGAGGGTTATTAGAAGAGTGCCACTTCAGGGCATACAGAGACAGAATAATGGGTTTTCACTGTTCAACGCCCATTCCTTCAAGTAACTTTGTTGGGTTTATTTGGAGAGGGTGAATACGACAGTGAGACTAAGTTAGAACGTGGGTGCCTAATTCATGAGTTACATTTGAGCCCTGAGCTTCACCAGCTCAAAATCAAACAAATATTGCGGTTCATACACAATTCTAGTCATTTCTGAATATCAGATGAGAAAAATTCGATGACCACTCCTCACAGTTGATTTGGGAAAAACAAAAAAAGAATTGGAAATACGGAACTCACCAGTATTTGACAGCCTTACACCTGGAACACCTAGTTGTAGTTGGACTGAAACAAACTGCACATTGATGGGGCGTTACCGCAGCCGGATAAGTATACTCGACCACAGCCTCGGCTTCAACCCTGGCAGCCTCCTCTTCAGCCAATCTGAGCAGCTTCCTGATCTCTGCCCTCTTGGCATTCCTGTCCCGTTTCCATTTGCGCAGGATCACAAGGCCAACCAGAAGCGCTATTACTAGAGCTAGCAAGTAGTCTGAAATGCCGAATTCCCTGCGCCTGGGCATTTAATTTGCCCCCTGCACACCAGCCAACAAGGCATTCAAAATGAATATATACGAGAGTACTGAGTATCTCCTCCTCGGATGAGGTACACATAGACCCAGTATGGGTATGGATGTGTACTCAGCCTTCCTCCTCCTCCTAAGTCTGAAGAACCCCAGCCCTTGTCTTTTGAGTAACCTGCGTATGGTTGTGGGATATCTGGATTTCTGTCGGGAATACGATGGTTCAATATGGGATTACAGTATACCATCTCAGAAGAAGCCAAGATAAGGTAATGGGTTTTGCCCAGATCTCCTGAGAAACATGGGGAATGAGCAGACACGTATTGAGGGGGTACCTGAAACCAGAGCTCCCCGCCCTTCTCAGGGGCAAGTACTCTCCAATAGGGGCAAGCGGGCCTTACGAGCGATTAAAACTGCAAGGATTTCACAAGATTTTTCCCCTGGGACTCCAGGTACAGGGAAAACAAGCCTTCAGTTCCATTTAGGTGCCCTTTGGGAGGAGGCTGGAGCGTGTGGTGTGGTGGGGAGGAGGCTGGAGCGTGTGGTATGGTGTGGTGTGGGGCAATTGGTTCAGTAACAGAATTATATTTTTTTTATACGGCAGTGGGAGGAATGGAGTACCGAGTTGGGATCTGGAATAAGAAGACCGACTGTAGAAGAAGATTGAGGCATTAATGAAGTGACCTCCGGAGAGAAAGCAGAATCGCGCGGTAAATTGGTAATTTTAACACAATTCACTCTATTGTATTATGGGTTTTGCAGGAAGAAAGGTGTAACAAGTTCCTCTCTTTGGGAATTGTGACGACTCCATCACCCTACCCCGCAACAACCTAATTATTTTCCCACAATAATCATTTTTATTTGGTAAGGAATAGCGATGGTCCCCATTAATTCCTAATCCCTAAGTAAAGCATGGCATATTCCGTTACATATTAATATGTAACATTTGTTTTGTATTAATACAATAAATGTTAGTATGAATAAATTAATTTAAAAGGAAGGTAGCGTATGTATATTTTTATAAATTAAGTAGTGAAATGATTAAAGAATATATATTTTTACAAATTAAGTAGTTAAATGATTACATAGAGAATTCTCCTTATGATTAATAAAAAAATATTGTATATCAATTGCAATTTTGGATATTTGTTTATAAATTTGTATTAATTAAATGTATTTGTAATATTATTAACTTAAAAATAATTTTGGATATTTATTTATAAATTTATATTAGTAAAAGTGTATTTGTAATGTTATTAATTTTAAAAAAAGTTATGTATATCAACAAATGGAGTTGCTAAAGGCAGCAAGTCTCTGCCTAATGAATTTGATTACTATTGAATTTGAATTTGATTACTATTGCATGTGTAGTGAATTTAATTATTATTGTATGTCTAATAAATTTAATGTCTAATGAATTTGATTTCTAATGACTTTAATGAATTTGATTACTATTGCAAATAAATTCTAACAGCACACACATTAATGGCTTGGCTCATGAATCGTAATTTGCATTTGAGTCGAACATGAATAGTAAAATTTGGAGAAGCACAAAGATGAATGATTCCATTGCAAGACACCAACAGGTGACGCATATACATTTAGTACTAAAAAATGTAGAGCCCACTGGTCAAATGGAGAATATGACACTAGTCAATCAAATTGCATTGCAGATTCATATGGAAACAGGCTACTGAATTGCCTTTTGGCTGGACTACACATGCACATACAAATCATATATATTTCTTGAAACTCGCAATGTCCCACATTTCTTTATCGATCTTGTCGCATCCTTTCTGTTGTCTTTAACGTGCCTCGTGGCGTCCTCCACGATGCCCAACTGAGCTATAGCTTGCAATGAGCAGTGAGAGGACTATAAATTTACATACACATGACATTATCCTCCATATCAATCTCCCAGTTTGCTTGAATCAAGATATATATTGCTTTGGCAAGATTTCTGTGTAGTTTTTTGTAGGCCACAATGGGTTCTTTAGCAGCAGCTGAGTCTTCCTTGAAAACCCACGTAGATGTTGAGTCGTCCTTGATAACCCACTTAGATGTTGAGGTGGGGGAGCCTAAGATGGTTCTGTCGGTTGAACCCATTGAGGAATGCTCTCTCTTTCTATCAAACATTGACCAGGTAGTTGCTTATGTTGTGGATATTATGTACTTTTACACGCCCAGTGGAAAGGAGAAGGATGTTGTCGCTGCTGATGTTGTGGGCAAGCTGAAGGAAGCCCTTGGGAAGGTGCTGGTACCATACCATTTCATGGCAAGGAGGTTGAAATTGAATCTGGAGAAGATGAGTTTGGAAATTGAGTGTAACAGAGTTCGCGCTATGTTTGCAGCAGCTAATTGTGACCTGAATTTATCTTATCTGGGTGATGTTACTTACCCAAATCCTGCTTTCAGAAGTCTGGTGCTTTAAGGAGTTCATGCTAAAAAGTTTGGGCCTAGTCCTCCTTTGTTGATGATGCAGGTAATTATGCTTACCTTTAGTCTGGATAAGGGTACATATTCAATTGATTAGGTTTTGTTTTTTATGTTTTTTTCCATTCAGACTGTTTTCTTTTACAAGTCTGTCAAGAAACATTCTCACGTGTTGGTGCCAGGTCTGACATTTTAACAGTTCCTGAAGCGCATGATGGCATGGGCAACAAGGATGGAACCAGCTAGAGGGCTTAGCTTTCTGGCAACCCCAAAAGTGAATCAATGCCCTGTTGACCATTTAGACCATATTGGTCTAGATGGGACAATTTCATGACTCGTGACAGATGATCCCTTTGAAAATCTTGATATATGGGCAGCAAGAATGAAACCCGCCTAGAGGGCTGGGGACTCTGAGCCTCACATGTGAGTCAGTTGTTGAATTAATGCCCCATTGGCCATTTAGACCATACTGGTCTATAGGACCAATTCATGACTCGTGACATATGGGAAATAAGAATGGAACCCGCTTAAGCCGCTTAGCACCCTGTCAACCTCAACGGTGAATCAACTGTTGAATCGATGCCCTGTTAGCCATTTAGACCATTTTGATCTTATGATTCTAGAATGGGCGTCTTTATATGATCACCTTGATCTGTTCAATACATCGTTTGTTATGAGTAGTTTCTATAATGTGAAGAGGGTATTCTCACAACCTTGTCAATATCGCTGCAACAGTGTATGTTATGTATATTTAACGTTGTTTTGATTGAATAACCTTGATCTAGTTTGGTGGTAGGAATGAGCTATAAGATTTGTAACCTAAGAGAATCTACTGAGGATTTTCTGAGCTCTATGAATTTTGTTAGAAGGTCCAATGTTTTCCTGGTGTAATAATTTGTGTATGTCGTATATGAGTGGCTTGGTAATGTTCTCAACAGTAGTACCATTCTAGTAATTTATGTTGTTTATTATCTAATTTCTACATCCTATCATATCTCACTTTGTGGGTGGATCAATAGATGGGAACTCAATCTGATGAAGCGATGGTGAACCTGCTTAAAAAGTGTACAAGCCAGATCTACCCCTGCATAATGATGACTCAGGGTTGGTTGTCATCAAAAATTTTGCTTCCATTTTAGCCTCCAAGTTGGGCCCCGTAACACACTATGGTGGAATAAACACCTTTATGTATTATCTGTATTGTAGTGTCTACCGCTGCTACAAGTTTTTCTTAGAGAAACTGAGCCACCGTGAGTTTGGGGCAACTGATATTTCTTTTGGAATAGCGAGTTTGGACATAACAAGAGCACAAGCAATGCTACAACAATGAGAGAACATAAGAGAAGATAGTACAGGTATGTGGGTTCGCTGTAAAAACATAAGAGAAGATAGCACGGGGATGTGGACAAGCTGTAAAAAAGGTTAGTTACCTCTAATAGATAATATATGTTATATCCAATAAAATTATTTTCAATATTAGGGATACAAATAGGTCAGATACTATCAAAGAAAATTATTTTCTATATTAGGGATACAAATAGGTCAGATACTATCCAAGAAAATTATTTTCTATATTAGGGATACAAATAGGTCATATACTATTGGTCCTGCATAGCTAAGGCCTCGTCGTCTTAACCAGTTAATTTGCATACCATTACTAGTTGAGAGTTCACGCCTCCAGATTTTTAAAGCTTGCTTCTTAGACTATTTTCTTCTCTTTACATGGTATTAGGTCTAGGGTTTCATTCACAATAGGAAGCTAAATGCAAATAACATTCAAAAGGGCATGATCTCATTGCACTGATGTCTCAACTTTGACAGGTTTTTCTAATTAAATGTGTTTGATTCACAATAAAAATCTAATTGCAAATAACATTTAAAACGACATGATCTCAATGCACTAATTTATGGGCTTCCTCTAATTGAATATCTAATCTAGGCAAGCTCTTGAAATCATTTAGTTCTCCTAAAGCTTGCTTGAGAAAGCCACTGCTTTATCGAGAAAACACCCAAAAAGTTAGTAATAGCCTCACTCTAAATATGTATTCATATGTTATAGCCCATATGCTTGTTTCTATTATGATGTAGGATATTGAACGTGAAAGGAAGAGAAAAGAAAATCTTGAAGCTATGGAGGAGGATAAAATTGAATAGGTTGTTGAAACAAAAGTGGCTCTGCTTTCTTCTCTTGCCTAGAGTAAGAGGTTCTACTCACGTGCTTTACTTTAGCATATTTACTTTAACATTTGGGCTTTGATAACACCCTTTTCCTTACCTTAATGCTTGTTGGTTGATGCACTACGCTCTTTGCTTTTAGTTTTGTTAGCTATGAAACTTCAACAAAAGAATTTCCATGCCCACATATCACTTTCTGCGAAAGCTCAATCAATGGCCACTACCAATAAGGGAACAATAACACATCAGAGCGCCTGCACTGTAATTATTTTCATGGTATCCATAACTGTGAGCACCACATCTTCCTGTTTCCATGGCATCCAAAAAAATGAATTACTCTCATAGACCAGATCCAGATATCGCTACACATGGAGTATATAGGAATAGATGGGGCACGAGTACAGATCCTCCATTGTTGTGCAAACATGGTGAGCACACATGGCGAACATGCAACTTGCTGTGCAAACACGATGAGCACACTTGGCGAACATGCAACATGCAGGAATCATGCAAGAATCGAGCAGAATGAGTCATTAACATAAATAGTCTAGCTAGCATTGTATGTTTTATAACTAATGCTATGATAGGAGATAACATTAATGTATGGATTCCATGTTACAAGATATCAATGATAGTTTAGGAGTTTTAACCCTGAGTTGAAACATATGGAAAACTTAAATGGCCTCGATATGAGGCCAAATAAGAGGTCTAAATTGGTGATTGGTGGGGAAAACGGTGTTGAAGGGACTAATAAGATGTCTAAATTAATGATTGGTGGAAAAAATAGTGTCACAGGGACTAATAAGATTGGTGATTGGCGAGAAAAACTATGTTGCAAAAAAAACTTAGTTTAAATGAATATAAAGGCATCGATTCATGTGTTGATTAGTCAAAACGATTGCAAGCCCTTTCATAGAGTCTCTACCAGCTCGAGGGCGGGGACTAATAAGTTTACAGTGAAAACTTAAAAATAATTTTGGATATTTATTTATTTATATTAATAAAAATGTATTTGTAAGGTTATTAATTTAAAAGAAATTTTGTATATCAATTGGTATTTTGGATATTTACTTATAATTTTGTTAAGAACATAGATCAATCTTTAAGTGGGATCAAATTTCTTGAAATGTAAAAAATTTAAGATTAAAAAAAATCACACCTTAAATTTGGGTACCTAATAGATCCCAATTTAAGATAAATCTATGTTAGTATTAATAAAAATATATTTGTAATATTATTAACTTATAAATAATTTTGCTAGCCTTATCTTTGTAGCCTATTTGGTAGAAGGTGTGACGCATACATTTTTATAATTTTATTTTATTGACAAAGTTTCTTATACCATAAATAAAGAAGTCTCATGTATTATATTAATTGATATTTTAGATAGGTTGTGACTTTAAAATTGAATTATTATTATTCTCTCTCTCTCTCTCAACATGAAAGAAAAATACATTCTATAAATGTGAAAGCATTTTATGAAATAGTCATTTACAAAAAAAAAAATCAAAATTAAAAACAAATTACATGTAACTATCAAATATTTATATGTTATATGTATTTCACTAGCTATTCTCAAGGGATATATATGCTAGTAAATTGTTCAAAAACTTACCGGATGTCCATTTGCACAATACCAAAGACTATCTTGCATGCAATTAATTGTAGGATTTTTATCTTTCTTTGGGCAGGATCTTTAGAACACTCAAAAATCCACCTTATTAGAGATGGGTGGATGGAGGATATAAAACATTTACTTATTCTACAGAGCTTTAAATGCAAAAAGATTGTGGATAGCTCTCTTTGTGGAGAGTCTATGGCATTGAGTTATCTTGGAGAGATATTTCAAGGATTTTAAAATTGAAGAGTGGATCAAGTGTCCCAAGAAACGCAATAAAGGTGTTTCATATGTGTGGAATAGTATATCCTCAACATTTGATATCATGGGGAAATGGCTTGCTTGGTTATCTGGTAGGGGGAATAGCATTCGAATTGGCATTGACCCAATTCTTAGAGGTTCATCTGAGTACAAATTATCGTAGGAGATGGTTAATACATTATATTTAGTTGGTATACAAAAACTAGAATATATATACAGCAGAGAATAGGTAATTAAACCAGGATTACTCATGATGGAAGGATGTTGGAACACTTGGTGTTAATGAAGCACAAAGAGCGAAATGGAATACATATATCAAAGGCCTTAGTAGGGGGGGATTTCTTTAAACAATAAAGGTGTTTCATATGTGTGAAATAGTATATCATCAACATTTGATATCATGGGGAAATGGCTTGCTTAGTTATCTGGTAGGGGGAATAGCATTCGGATTGGCATTGACCCAATTCTTAGAGGTCCATCTAGGTATAAATTATCAAAGGAGATGGTTAATACATTATATTTAGTTGGTATACAAAAACTAGAACATATAGTAGAGAATAGGTAATTAAACCAGGATTACTCATGATGGAAGGATGTTGGAACACTTGGTGTTAATGAAGCACAAAGAGTGAAATGGAATACATATATCAGAGGCCTTAGTAGGGGGGGCGTTTCTTTAAACAATATGGAGGATAGACTTGTATGGACATGGAATAAGGAGATCGGGACTACTACAACAAGAGGCTTATTCTTCATTATGGGTGAACTGTTACTATGAAAAAATATGGCGGCATACATATATTTGGACTATTAAGGTGCCTTTAATTTTAATTTTAATTTTGGTTAGCCATCAATAATTGCATCGACTTGGGATAACTTGATGAACAAGGGATTTAATGGACAAGGTATCTGCAGCCTATACAAATTGGAGAGTGAAAATGTTTCTCACATATTTATTAGTTGTTCATACACACAATATGTGTGGGGAAATTTACTCAGAGATGGTATATTAATTGGCCAGTGGCAAGGAGATACTCTAGACACATGCATGGAAAATTGGAAGAAGAGGAATAAATCATACTTAGAGATCCTTGTTAAAATATGCTAGGAAATTTGGTTGGTAAGGAACATGATCATTTTTTATGGAACATATACACAACCTACATGGATTATCAGCAGGAATCATGCTTGTCAAGTACCATTAACAACAAATACAAAGAAGTTCGGAAGATGTACATTACCTCCATCCATCTCTTCGACCTATTGCTGAGATTTTTTCAATGAAGCAACACAAGGCAATGCCAGCAAAGGTGGAGCTAGTGCAGTCATTTGGTTGGACACTCGGATTCATATCAATTTAATGATGAATTGTGGAGCTAGTTCAAATGCAAAATCTGAATTGATGGGCCTATGGATCCTTCTTTACTTTGCTAATCAAAAACATATTACAATAAATAGGATAATGGGGGACTCAAAAATTATCATAGGATGGTGCAAAGGGGGAAACCAATTGAAGGCCTCTCACTTAGTTTTCTGGAAAAGGAAAGTGCAGGAGTGTTAAATTTAATGAAGCATAGGATCTTCAGGCATGCATGAATTCAATTAGCAAAGAAGTTTGTTGAAGAGATAGAAGAATCCAGTAAAGACTAATCAATAAATCATGGCATACTAAACACACATGAGATCAATAATTGGAAGAATGTCATTACATCCATTAATCAATATGAAATATGTAATACAATGGTAATACAAATAGGAGAATTTGAATGCCTAAGATAGGATTCGAATCTACCAACCTGGACTGTCTCCGGAGCTAACTTCATGTGGGAAAATCACCATTAGAGCTCACTAATGCAACTCTAATCACTAAAACAATTCACAACTAGTTAATTGATGTAGGTAGGTGAGAAAAGGTGCCCTACCTTCCTTAAATCATGGAAATTGGCACTAGGATGACTGAGAGTGATCTAACTGATGGGAATCAGATCATAACTAAACATAACTGAATACTTACTAGAGTCAACAACTGGAGACTACCGGTGGAACTCAAAGTGGGTTCCTAAATTATAGGGGTTGATTCCTGGAGCTCCTAAACTCATGCAGACAGGTGCAGTGAGTGGTAGGTGGCCCCTAGGTGTGTCTAACATGCATTGGTGAATTGATGATGACCTCCTAAGATAGGAAAAGGACAGATAGATTATGTGGTCCAAGGGAGGATTAATTAATCCTAACAGGGAGTTGATACATGCTTGCTTGGATCTTGGTTTTGATTATATTTATAGGGAATACAACACTTTAGCGGATACTATGTCCAAAAGAGCCCTGAACATTAGAGAGTGTAAGATAATTTACAAGAATTTTAGGGGATTCAAGATGATCGGTCAGGGACATATGTTAGTATATCCTTAATATCAACTAGCTCCCTCCCTCTCGACATATGCTATCATGGAATGAACTTGAGAATCCAGCTTTTCTAATTTTTAATTTCTACACAACTCATATGATATGATTATCAGTCTATTACTTCACAATATTGTGGTCATTTTTTCTACAGGTACTCTCTAAGTTGAAGCAACTTCTTTTCAACAACCAGTTGAATGGAGTTGAGGACTTCACGTATCATTTTCAATTTCAACTTGTTGGGAATATATGGTGTTACTAGTACTTGTATTTCTGTTTTTTTTTCTCTTAGTCAATATTAACATAGTTTATTGGAATTGATTATGGTCTATTATTTTTTACCAGAAACTGCATATTTTGTGCTTATAAAGAGAAGATCGTCCATATATCTCAATATAAATATAGTATTTTTTCAATTTAAAAAAAAAAATTGGTTCAAAAAATATGAAGAAAAATCTATACATTCATCAAAGAATTTGTTAGAAAGGATAAAATTTGGTGAAAAGTATCATGTATGTTTCCTAAAGGCATAACCTACACTTGAGATAGATTGTCCATCTTAAAGAATTTTTCTATCACGACAATCCATGTTCAAAAATGGATAATTGGAGTTCATATAGCATATGGCCATCTTGTATTTCCCTTCATATCCCTTTACCTTCATATATTTATAAGCCTTCATTTGACATTAATCTACTCTATCATTGAATTTCTATAAAACATTTCAAAGCATGTTGAATTAAAAACATAGAAAACATTTGTTTTGAAATCAAATATTGGATTTAAGACCAAATTTGTAATTTTAATTTTGTCCTTCGTCTAATTAATTACTAGATTAATTACTAGCAAAGAGACACTAAACACTTGAATTCTTAAGATATAATTACGAGATGCCAATTTTAAGAGTATCTTATGGGAAAGAAGCTCTATGTCACAAGGTTAGACTTTTTGTTCCGCTTGATCATCTCATACCACTCGAGAATTTTAGTCATCATTTGGCATTGGAGTGACCTTGTTAGTTGGCCATGACCATAAACTACTTGAATCACTCGGATTATGCCTAACCAACATCTTCTAACCAAACCCAAGCCAAACACCTTAATCTTGCATATTTCCAGAGTTTTCATTTCACTTTAGGTGATGCTACACCACTACCACCCAACCATAATAATGTTGCACCATTGTCTCCCCCAACTAATTATCCTTTGACAACCAACTACCTAATGTGAAACCATGTAGCCATTCATCCATGACAACAAAATATAGTCCATGAAGACCATTCCCTTGATTCATCATGCATCCACATCCCTTTAGTGCACTTATCAACGATATTGCCTTACCATGGATAACACACATACTCCATCACATTGTCAATTTGTGTCATCCTCCATTGAAGCACGTTATGCAACACCTTGTTGATAATAGATCCTATCTGGAAAGACATCCTTGGTCCTCATCACCTAGGTACTAGTACATCGTCTTAATTGTCTCACAACCACCATGCACGACTTAGTCACCGAGGCTACCAAATGTATATACCCACCATGCACCCTTAGTAATGTATGCTTAATGCACCATCTATCATGTGATTGCCAATGGTGCCTTAAGAAGGGTCCTTACATTCTACCCCATTGAATTGTTGATGTCCTAGCCAAACAACTCCAACTTCTCCAATGAAAGGGGTATTATTAGTAAAGGGGAACTTCCATAATTTTCACATTCCAGCGTGGCTTTAATACCAATTGTCACTAGCGTAGACTTTTCATCTCAATTTAGCATCCCATACCACTTAAGAATCCTAATCGCCATGTAGCAACAACATGACCTTACTAGTAGGGCATGGCCATCAACCACTTGTATCATATGAATTGCGCCTAACTAACATGTCCCAACTAAAGCCAAGGCAGGAACCTTAACCTTGCAAAATGTTAGAGTGCTCATTTCACCGTCGGTGATGTTATATTAATGCCACCTAAACATAAACAATGTTACATCATTATCTCCTTCCAGCTAGTAGTCCTTGAACAATCAACTATCCAACATGAGACCATGTTGTCATCCATTTAGGCCAACACATGTTATTCAATGAAGATCGTGTCTTTGATTCACCAAGCGTTCACATACCTTCAATGCACTTATTACCATTGTTGCCTTGCCATGGATAACACACAGAATCCATCACATTAACAAGTAGTGTCAGCCTTCGTCATATCCTGTTATGCAACACCTCATCGGTCACCCATCCTGCTCAATAACACATCCTTGGTCATCCTAACATGCACACTATTAAATCATCCTAACCTTCTCACATCTACCACCCATAAATTAGTCACCAAGGCTATGAAACATATAGGCTCTATATGCACCCTTGGTCATGTTTACCCAATGCATCATCTATCATGCCATTGCTAATAGCACCTTGAGTAGGGTCCTTACATTGCAAAGTTAGATTATTATTATATTATATTTAAATCTACTAGATATAAAAGAGATT
>LPNX011077430.1:613844-626607 GCA_001517045.1 Pseudotsuga menziesii | reverse complement strand
CATTTATCATGACATTGTCAATGGCACCTTTAGTAAGGCAAGATAAGAATGAACTCTCATGAGCTTCAAAGTGAAACAGGACGCTGGACAATTCCTAAAACACCATGAGTGGAAAGGATTTGTCATCTTTATCTGGTATTGCACGAAAATTTATGACACGCTGTGCAAAGTTGTCCGACGTATTGCACAAAGTTTTCTTATATGATGCGTGAAGTTGTTAAGTGAATCAAGATCTTTATACTGTAAAGTTAAATTATTATTATATTGAATTTAAATTTACTACATAACTTCGATTAAGAATTTGTATTTTGGAAAAAAAAATATTGCAATTTATATTATTATCACTGAAATATATATGTGTTATATATGCAAACGTGACTAAGAGTAAGTATGTACTTACCTTTTTATCTTATAATTAATTAAAAGAAAGAAATAGGCTCACAATTCAAAGGCATGTTGCTGATGGTACTTTGTTTATCTTAGAATAATTAATTAAAAGAAAAAGACTCTCAAGGGCATGTTACTAATGAGGAAGTAAGAGGTTCCAATTTTGTCAAGTCTTTTGAAATTAATTTTGAAGAAAAATAAAGTAAAAGAAATTATATAAATATGTATATATATATATATATATAATAATTGAAAAAAAACAAGCATCAAAACCCTAAAGACCATATTGATAGTTGTGTGAATAATTATTATAAAAATGCATCATGGGAATATCAAAGGTATATTGTTTAGATGATTATTATTGATCAAATATTAATCAATAGTTAAATATGATAATCAATGTTTAAGTCCGGAATATATGTTGCAATTGAATAGTATTTCACAATTGTATAAATCATGATATGCATCAAAGCTTATGCGAATGTATTGTGTGATTAAATAATATTGAAAAGTTGAGTAAATGATAGAATGTGCTTATGCATAGCTAATGGGTTAGCTCAACTTGTCTAAACTGACTAATGGCAAGCTGGAGATTGCTAAGTGTTGTTGAAAATGTAACTTCAGAAGATATTCTATTGCATTTTATTATACCTATGTCGAAGATGTTTTTCCTCTGTTTGAGGATGTCATTATTATATTTGTCATCGAGGTAAAACCTCTATTGTAAGTCGAGGCGCTAGGTCCCCAGAAGAAGTATTATATAATATTAGTTTAAGTTTTCCTAGGTAAGTCGACCCCAATTAGAGAACCTGGTCGACCTAGTAAGGTGAGTGAGTCACACAACTAAAGAATATAAATAGGGAGGTGCTCTCCATCATTTGGACACACTCACTCACTCAAGTTCGCTAGAGAGAGAGAGAGAGAGAGAGAGAGAGAGAGAGAGAGGTGTGCCAATGTGAGAAGAAGAACAAGTTTCCGAAGATATATTTTCTTTGGGTATTCTATCTTGGTTCGACATTGTACTTAGTGACGAAACTTTTCTGAAGAAGTTTGCAGGGTTTTCTCCTTTTTGGTTTCCTCGAGGAAAATCTTTGTGTTCTTGTGTGTAACATACCCATATAACCTACAAAAATGCATATATAAATAAATTGCAAATATAATTCCTTTCACATGAATTTTAGCTATAACCTTCATAACATTCATCCTTACATTCTAAGAAAATAACCAACATGAAAATATGCAAGAGAATTCAGCCTTGCGCTCTTAAATCTACTTCTCCAACCAGAAAAAATTCGTTTCCGCACTGACAACTGACTTTTCTAACTTTTGATTTCCACATTCTTCCCTTCCACCTTCCACTAAGGAATTCGGAAATCGAAAACCTAACATCCGATAAAATATTTTATCCACACTTCCGCCTTCTGCTACGGACTACAAAAATCGAAAACCTAACATGCAACGAAATATTTTATCCACACTTCTTCCTTCCACATTTCGCCTTTCTGCCTTCTGCTACGGACTATGGAAATTGAAAACCTAACATGTGATGGGATCGTCCATCCATGCTTCTACCTTCTCGCCTTCCGCTGCAGAACTCAGAAACTTAACATGCGACATAATCGTTCATCCATACTTTCGCCTTCCACCTTCTGCCTTCCACTGCAGACTACGGGAATCAGAGACTTGACAAACAATGAAGTCATTTATCCACATCTCTGCCTTCTGCCTTCTGCCTTCCGCCTTCTACAAATGGAATCTGGATCATGGAAATCCATGCTTGGGCTCATTTCTCCTTCTGATTTTCGCCTTCCGCTGCAAACTCCGCAGTGTGGAAAAAATGCGTTTGCCTTAGAATTTTTGGCTCTTTCCAGAAACTAAATCAATCCTATCAGTTATTGTGGATTGAAAAATAGAGTAGGTGCATTCCCTTCAGTCACAACCATTCCCAACAGACCAAGAGTACTTTCTCCTATGAGAATGACAAACCCAATGCAGGGCCATCAACATAGTAGGTGTATCATACCATTAATACACTCCATAACCCATGCAATTAAGATCATATGAGTATGCACTCATTCATCAGACAATACTTTCATCAACAACGATATAAGCCTACTTGACAGATAAACTCTAATTCGTAGAAAAGAAATGATAAGCTTTGAGTTGCAAGGGGAATTGATCCTTCCAATGATCAATTTTAGCGAAGATTGTAGAGTGTAAAGAACTTACATCTTTGATAGATCTATGGTCAAGATCGTCAGATCAATGGTCGAGAATAATTCCGTTGAATGAGATAACGCTAGAGATAAGCACTGAGAGCCAAAAGTGGTCATGGACAAAGCACCTTTATGATCAATGGACAAGGTTGATTCCCAAACAGATCAATGGTTGACAACGATTTCGCTGGGAGAACTAGCGCGAACAAATAAAACTTTGTTGTGAACGATAGGAAACGTGCGTAAATGATGTGTCCCCTCCCCATTGGATATCGTGCTCGAAGATTGGAGGTATGAAAGTCACTTTATGGAGCGCGATGGTTTAAAAGGGCCTGTATATTTCAACGACCAGGATTTGGGTGAAGAAAGATCAATGATTGTCAGTTCATTTTGCTAATTAGCTAGCAAGGGATTTAACAATAGAGACTGGACGCAAAATTCTCATGTAATCCAGTTCATCGAAGACTTGCAGTCCACTCTTCATTGAGCGTTAGAGGGACCATAGGTTGGGTTGGTTAAACTTAGCAGTTTGGCTAAAGTTAGAATTGACTAAATCACGTATCAGACTATCTAAAGACTGGATACAAAGGTCCTGGCATCACAAGCATAGCACATTCTTGAGAAAAACCATTGCGGAAATTAAGAACAACCAAAGAATACTTATATGAGCGCACACACCCGTTTAACAAGAATACTTTCATCAGCAAACCTAAGGCATTCTCTTATCATTATAACAACATGGAAAACATACATTCATACATCCACCGACACGCCCTAAGCTCATCAATCACAAAAATCATGTAGTATGCAAATAACTCTGTACCTAACAATGATCCACCACTTGGGTTTCCATTTTACCAAATGCAAGGCACAATCATTCCACACATCATATGAGCACAACAGTTCATAAACGTCATTAAATATAAGTTGTTATTTCATCATTTCATTGATATTAAAAACACATCTTTAACATAAACAAACATACCCTAAGCTCAATAGGTTTGCGGAAACAATACTCAGTAATGGAACCTGTTGTAAAACAAGCCGCAATGAAAAGGGAACAACCACGTTCCACCCAACCGTAGATTAGGAACAGATCACTCCATCATCAATCAACCCCAAGCTAAACTATGCATGCCGAGAGTGGTGACAGTCAAACTCAATCCAGTTCTCTAGTGAGAAATCACTTACCTAACACAGAGTGCTCACACAACAAGTATTCCTTGTTCCAACATACTCAGCGACGTCTCGCCTCCTAACATATGCTTCCTTATTTATCCTTTTTGTTTTTCCTAGGTCTTTTGTAGCTAATGACCAATTCCCCCCAGGAATTTTCACTCCACTACCTATTTGATTCCCTAGGGTGGGTCTAGCACCATCGTGACAATCCCACACCTGGTGTAACTTCCCTGAGAGTGACCCTTCACATCCCCCACTCTCGCATGCATAGCTTCCTCATTCAACATGGTTGTCCCTATCATTCATATTTTTATTACAAGCATAATGTTTCAATTAAACTTGTCCTCCAAGGGTCGATTGGCATATTCCAAGTTCGCCAATCACATTCAAAAAATAAAATAGTATTTTCAAAATTATTATAAATAAAGTTTATCACTTGGGGATATTACATCCTTTTTCCCTTATTGTAACATTGTCCACAGTGTTTTCAGTCGTCTTCCATAGTTCCTGGGAATAGACCTGGGTACTTCTTTCGCAGTACATCCTCTAATTCCCAGGTCGCCTCCTCCGGGCTAAAGTGCTTCCATTGCACTTTAACCAGAGCGATGACTCGGTTCCGAAGCATAGTTTCTTTCCTGTCCAGAATGCACATAGGTTCCACCTGGAATTCACCCTCGGGTTCCACCTGTACCACATTCCAATCAATGATGTGAGTGGAATCATATACATATTTCTTTAGTAATGAAATATGAAAAACATTATGAATTCTTAAGTGTGGTGGAAGAGCCTGCTTATATGCCACGGGTCCAACCCTTTCCAAGACTTAAAAGGGTCCACATAATTGGGGTGCTAATTTGGCATAGCTTCCCAGCTTAAGGGAGCTATTTTTGGGCTTGAGTTCGAGGTAAACATGGTCTCCAACCGAAAACTCTTTATGTTGTCTTTCCAAGTAAGCATAACACTTTTGGCGATCATGCGCCACCTTAAAATTCTTTTGTACTTCCCGAACAATTTGTTCCATGTTTTGCAACATTTTAGTTCCTATCATCAAATGATCCACAGGGATATCCCAACTAACAAGGGTAGTACACTTCCTTCCATATAGGATTTCAAATGGAATCATCTTGGCAGAGGCCTGGTAGCCATTATTGTATGCAAATTCTTCCAGATGCATATAGTCTTCCCACTTAGTGGGTCTTTCCATGACATACATCCTTAACATGTCCCCAATGACTTGGTTTGTTCGTTCTGTTTGCCCATCTATTTTAGGGTGATAGCTAGTGCTGAAGTTTATCTTGGTTTCCAACCCTGCAAATAATGACTTCCAAAAGTTGGATGTAAACTTGACGTCCCAGTTAGAGATTACCGTCTTTGGCACTCCATGAAGTCGAAATTTCTCCTTTGGGAATATTCTGCAATATTGATAGTCGTATAAGTCAATTTCACAGGTATAAAATGAGCATAATTGCTTAATTTATCAACTACAACCATAATTGAATCACGTTTTTTTTAGTCAAAGGAAAAACTGTGATAAAATCTAAAGATATTACCTCCCATTTCCATTCAGGAATTGGTAAGGGTTGTAACAAACCTGCTGGATGTTGGTGTTCAACCTTCACCCGTTGACATTCCAAACATTCAGACAGACAATCAACTAGATATGCCTTCAAATTAGGCCAAAAGAATTGCTTCCCGAGGGTTGTTATCATCTGTTCGTAACCAGGGTGTCCAGCACAAGGAGGTTTGCGCATTTCATTCAAAATAAACAGTTTTAAATCTCCAACATTAGGCATGTATATTCTTCTTTCAAACCAAATTAATCATTTCTGGACTACTTTGAATTATGTCCCATTCAAGTTTACCTCTTCTGTCAACAGTTTATTCAGTAGGTTCCCATATATAACATCATGGATGCTAGCTATTTTTATTATGCTCAACAGATCACCTTCTGGTTGACTCACGGTGATCTCATATAGCTCGTGAGTTCTTCAGCTGAGTGCATTAACCACTTTATTTTCCTTACCTTTGATATGCTTCACTTCGAAGTCAAATTCGCTTAAGAAGGCCATCCATCATGCCTGTCTGGAATTGAGTCTAAACTTAGTAAACATATGCTTTACGCAAGTGTTATCTGTCAATAAGAGGAACCTTTTTCCTAACAGGTAGTGACACCACATCTTTAAGGCATGCACTACTGCTGCCAACTCTAGATCATGCACAACATAATTATGTTCATGATCCTTCAACTTGCGAGATTCATAACACACCACATGTCCTTCTTGAGATGGTATTCCCCCCAACTCCTCCTTGCTAGCATCTGTACATACTGTGAATCTTTATAGGGGTCAGCTACCTTCAAGGTCGGGGCCATGGTTAACAGTCTTTTTAGGTTTTCAAAGCTCTCCTGACACTTCATAGACCATACAAACTTTACTCCCTTCCTTTGTAAGAAAGTAATAGGATAACATATCCTTGAGAACCCTTGGATGAACCTCCAATAGTACCCAATGAGTCCCATGAAAGATCGAATTTCAGTGACATCCTTAGGCACAGGCCACTCTGCTTTTATCTTCTGTGGATCTACCGCAATCCCTTTTTTGAGATGACATGTCCTAAGTACTGAATTTATTTCTTAAAGAATTCACACTTATCGAATTCAACATATAGCTAGTGGTCTCTTAGGGTTTGTAGTACGATTTTCAAGTGTTGTTGATGTTCTTCTTTTGTCCTTGAATAAATCAGGATATCATCAATGAAAATCAACACGAATTGATCCATGTACTTGTTAAAGATGTTCTTCACCAGACACATAAATGTAGTAGGGGCATTGGTCAAGCCGAAAGGAATTACTACGAATTCATAATGACCATATCCGGTCCTAAAGGTTGTTTTGTTAACATCTTCTTCCTTAATCATGATCTGGTGGTAACCAGACCTCAAATCCAACTTGGAGAAGACTGTTGCTCCCACTACTTGATCAAACAAGTCATTAATCCGAGGCAGAGGATACTTATTTTTTATGGCCGCTTTATTTAATTATATGTAGTCTATGCACAGTCTTAAGGTCCCATCCTTCTTCTTTACAAATAAAACTGGGGCTCCCCAAGGTGATACACTAGGCATGATATAACCCCTATCTAGTAGTTCTTGTAATTGGATTTTCAATTCTGTTAACTCAGGGATACTCATTCGATAAGGTACTTTGGATGCTGGAAAAGACCCAGGTATAACTTCAATGGAGAAATATATTTCTCATGGAGGGGACAGTCCAGATATCTCCTTTGGGAACACATCCATGAATTCACTTAAAATTGGGTGGTCCCTTGCAGATGTTGGGCTTTCATTAAGGAGCAGGTCAACAATATTTACAGCATAGAGCTTACAACCCTTCCTCAAACACTTCCTTAATTGCAAGGAAGATATTTGCCTTAAAGAAACAAGCTTACTAAAACGATTTACCTTCCTAACAATTTTATCTTTTATCTTCATCTACATATGTAAAGGTTTTATCAATGCAATTTAGTACTACTTTACACTTTTCTAACTAGTCCATGCCAATAATCATGTCATATGACCCTAGAGGCAACACATTCAAATTGATCCTAGTTACATGATCCTGTATTGAAATTTCACAATTAGCAACAAACTATGTTACCTTCTTTTTTGCTCCAGTGGCTAGTTGGACTAACCAAGGCCTTGCATGCCTTACCTTGGTGAGATGACAATTCTCCATCGTTTGGGGAGCGATGTAACTTAAAGTAACTCCTGAATCAATTAATATAGAGAGCTTTCGATTATAAATAGTACCTTCAATCTCTATGATTGCATATTGATGATTTTCCTGTCGATCTTCAAGAGCTGCATTAATCCGGTGGAAACTTTTGCCAATTTCTCCGACAGTGGAAGCTTCTTGTAGGTTGTGTACAATCTTGCTGGATTCACTGAGGAGTGGGAAGTTCCTTCGTAAGTGGGGGCCTTCACATTCCCAACACTTCAGAGGTTCCTTAGGGGTTCCAACAACCCCTTTTGGCCCACCCCTTTTGGCCCAAGGTGCACAGTTTTATTGTCTTTATGCTGAAACTGTCCATCTCTGTTGTAGGAATTTCCTTGAGGATTCCTTGGCATGTTTCTGAAGGGTGGTGGTTGGAATCCCTTCTTCCGTTGGTTGAAATTTTCTTGCTTCTTGTCCTTCTAGGATTTGGAGAGGCCATTGCTTTGTTTATATTGCTCAAAGCATAGTCTTGCTTTTCTTAACACTACACCCAGATTCTTGGGGTTATCAAATCAATCTGATCTTTGTAAGACTGTGGAAAGCAACTTAAGAAACATTGGAATCTTACCTTTTCCTCTTTAATGTACGACACGAAACATAGCTTCTCTAGAAATTTATTGATGAGGTTCTCCATGGTCATTTGACCAAGTTTCAATTCATATAATTCCATGGTCTTCCTTTCATAATATCTTTATGATAAATACTGCTTCTTGAAGAGTTTCTTAAACTATGACCATTCCAGGCTCTTTTCTTTTAATCCATGGGAGATCTTTAGGTCCTGCAACCAAATACTGGCCTTTCCTTTCAGGTTGTAAACTACCATCCTTACCTTCATGTTGCTGGAGTAGTTGTATATCTGAAAGTACTTTTTAATATTCAATAACCAAGCTTCCGCTTCTTCTCCAGTCCTTGATTCCCCAACAAAACTGGTGGGTTTGATTTTCTTGAATTCTCTTTCTAGGTGGTCCAATTTTCTCTTACCCGCTTTTCGGGCTTGATTCCCAAATTTTTGAGTTTCCTGGGAGGAACTATCTTTTCTTTCGACATTGTCCCCTACTTCTGGGTCCCTCTCTGCTTCTGTTGGTGTTTTTTTCCCATTGTTCCTCTCCTGCAAGCTTTGTAATAATATTTCATTGACCTCCTATTGTTTTTCTTGAGCCTTTTTCAGCTGTTCAATTTTTGCTTTGAAGCTCTATAATTCTACTATCAGATTCTTCACAGTTTGAAGTACCTTGCTAGCTTCAAAACCCGCTAGTTCTGGCTGCATTGGGTGAGTTACTGGTGTACCTTCTTCAGGTGGGTACTCCTGTTCATTTTGTGAGGTCATCACTGTATCCTGTTACAAAACAATTCCTTGTTCGTACACAAAACATTCCAACACAAAAATGTTTAGAACAAAAAATTTTCATAATGCAACGGAACTAGATGTTCCTTAAAAGGCGACAGGGTTGAAACCTGTGGCTCTGATACCATATGTAACGTACCCATATAACCTACAAAAATGCATATATATAAAAATTGCAAATACAATTCCTTTCACATGAATTTTAGTTATAACCTTCATAACATTCATCCTTAATTTCTAAGAAAAGAACCAACATGAAAATATGCAAGAGAAATCATCCTTCCACGCTTAAATATACTTTTGCAACCAGAAAATTGGTTTCCGCAATGAAACTGACTTTTATGACTTTCGCTTTTCATGTTTCACTCTTCTGCCTTCTGCTGAGGACTTCAGAAATTAGAAACCTAACATCCGATGAAATCTTTTATCCACATTCTACCTTTCCGCTTTTCGCTACGGACTACGGAAATCAGAAACCTAACATGCGACAAAATCTTTTATCCACCCTTCCACCTTTTGTCTTTCCACCTTCCGCTACAGACTACAGAAATCAGAAACCTAACATGCGATGGATCATCCATCCACGCTTCTGCCTTTTGCCTTCCGCTACGGACTGTGGAACTCAAAAACTTGACACGCAACAAAATCGTTCATCCATACTTCCGCCTTCCACCTTCCACTACGAACTATGGGAATCAGGGACTTGAGAAACGATTAGGCCATTTATCCACATCTATGCCTTTCGCGAACGAACTCTGGACCATGGAAAGCCACGCTCATCCTTGTTTCTCCTTCTGATTTCTGCCTCTCGCCTTCCACTACGGACTCTGGGGTGCAAAAACATATGCTTGCCTTAGAATTTTTGGCTCTTTCCAGAAACTAAACCAATCCTATCAGTTACAGTGGATTGAAAGACAAAGAGGTGCATTCCCTTCAGTCGTAACCATTCCCCAAAGACCAAGAGTACTTTCTCCTATGAGAATGACAAAAACCCAATGCAGGGCCATCAACATAGTAGGTGTATCATACCATTAATACACCCCATAACCAATGAGATCAAGATTAGATGAGTACGCACCCGTTCGTCAGACAATACTTTCAACAATAATGATATAAGCATGCTTGATAGATAAACTCTAATTCGTAGAAAAGAAACGATAAGCTTCGAGTTGCAGGGGGAATTGATCCTTCCAATGATCAATTTCAACGAAGATTGCAGAGTGTAAATAACGTACATCTTTGATAGATCTATGGTCAAGATCAGAGATCAATGGTTGAGAATAATTCCGCTGAATGAGATAACGCCATAGATAAGCACTGAGATCCAAAAGTGGTCGTGGACAAAGCACCTTTGTGATCAATGGATAAGGTTGATCCCCAAACAAATCAACGGTTGACAATGATTTCACTAGGAGAACTAGCGCGGACAAAGAAAACTTTGCTATGCGCAATAGGAAATGTGCGTAAATGACGTGTCCCCTCCCCATTGGATATCACGCTCAAAGATTGGAGGTATGAAATTCATTTTATGGAGAGCGATGGTTTAAAAGTGCTTGTATATTTTAACGGCCAGGATTTGGGCAAAGAAAGATCAATGGTTGTCAGTTCATTTCGCTAATTAACTAGTAGGGGAGTTAACAGCAGAGGCTGGACGCAGAATTCTCATGTAATCCAGTTCATTGCAGACTTGAAGTTTGTTCTTTGTTGAGCGTTAGAGGGACCATAGGTCAGGTTGGTTAAACTTAGCGGTTCGACTAAAGTTAGAATCGACTAAAATCACGTATCCAACTATCTAAAGATTAGATACAAAGGGCCTTCATCACAAGCATGGCACATTCTTGAGCAAAAACATTGCGGAAATTAAGAACAATTAGAGAATACTTATATGAGCGCACACACCTATTTAACAACAATACTTTCATTACAACAACATGGAAAACATACATTCATACATCCACCGACGCGCCCTATGCTCATCAATCACATAAATCATGCAGTATGTAAATAAATATGTACCTAACAATAATCCATCAATTGGGTTGCCATTTTACCAAATGCAAGGTGCAATCATTCCACACATCATATGAGTACAAAAGTTCATAAGAGTCATTAAATCTAAGCTACTATTTCATCATTTCGTTGATATTAAAACACATGTTTAACATAAACAAACATACCATGAGCTCAATAGGTTTGCAGAAACAATACTTAGTAATGGAACCTATTGTAAAACGAGCCGCAATGAAAAGGGAACAACCACGTTCCACCCAATTGTATATTAGGCACAGATCACTGAATCCTCAATCAACCTCGAGCTAAACTATGCATGCCGAGAGTGGTGACAATCAAACTCAGTCCAGTTCTCCAGTGAGAAATTACTTGCCTAACACAGAGTGCTCACACAGCAAGTATTCCTTGTTCAGGCAGAAATTGGTGTCCCTCCTTCTAGCATATACTTCCTTATTTATAATTTTTGCTTTTCCTAGGTCTTTTGCAGCTAACAGCCAATTCCCCCCAAGAATTTCCGCTCCACTACCTCTTTGATTCCCTAGGGTGGGTCTAGCGCCATCCTGGCATTCCCACACCTGGTGTAACTTCCCTAAGAGTGACCCTTCATGTCCCCCACTCTCGCATGCATAAGTTCCTCATTCAAGATGGTTGTCCCTATCATTCATATTTTATTACAAGCATAATGTTTCAGTTAAATTTGTCCTCCAAGGACTGATTGGCATATTCCAGGTTAGCCAATCACATTCAAAAAATAAAATAGTCTTTTCAAAATTATTACAAATAAAGTTTATCACTTGGGGATATTACATTGTGTATTGATGTGTTTGTCTATCTTTCAGTTTAAACATCTAACATAATTGAATTAAAGTGCAAACTCTAACATGGTATCAAAATACTATGAAATAAGGCGCTGTCCAACTGTGGAAACTAGGGCTTCCTAGTTCAAGATATTCTCTCCACATATCATCAGAAAAAGCACACTAACAAGAAAAGACATCATGCTCACATTGCTGAAGAGGATGAACCAGGAAGGAAAAGAACAAAAGAAGATTTCTCAAGCGATGAGGAATATGTACTTTAATCTCAAAGGATTCAACCCATGATAAAGAAGAATCTCTTATCCATCTCAGTATTTGGATAAGAAGGGATGTAGTTGTGAATGAAGAAGTGACACTCAAAACCAACACACATTCCATGTGATATATGGTATAGAAGACTTACTCAACATAAGCAAGACAGACACAGATCCTTAGAATAAGACAATGGAGTAAAGCACGTTGTTAGAGACTGCAACAATTCTTGCAAGGAGATTGGGACTAAGAAGGAGTCTACCAAACAAACAAAGATAAGTGTTTAATTGTCGTTTCCTGTACATCTATTTACTTGAATGATATTGTTCAGTTGTGTTCCTATATTTAGGAAATGTATTATGGATGTTTGAGTGTTTGCATTTATGAACAATATACTACTAACTTGCATGTGATGGGTAAGTAGCCTATGATGATGTACAACATTCCATTGCTACTTATATAGAATGAAACCTCTTTGCTGACATATAGGGAGTAGTGCACACTCTTAATAATGTTCTGGTAGAGATGGAAGGCATATAGAAAAGTTACCATATGTATATAGGATGTGGATAAATGTTGCATTGGTTAAGATAGTTACATGACTGTGTGACATATGTCTTTGTGAATAGGAACTTGCCATTATTAATATGTTTTGAAAAATGTGAAATGCTTATAATCATGCAAGTAAAGTTGACTTGTAGGAAATATCGTGTACAATCACCTACAAGAAGGATGAAGCCTACTCCAAAGAATAAGTGATGACGATTCAACCATAACACTCAAA